>PVJA010056682.1:0-10720 GCA_004027025.1 Myocastor coypus
CATTCATCCCTTTCCTCTGAGGTCCCATAATCTCCTTGACCAGGAAATTTGGGACACCTCTGAGTTATAGGATATTACAGCACAGGTTCTCTTATATCCTGGGTCTTTATTGACCTTGAAGGGCTAGGGCCAAAATATTGGCTATCCTTATAGCCCTTCTTATTCTCCAATTGTCGGTCTGTTAACTTACATTCTCAAGGCATCTATACCTTTAAAAAAATTACTGAATTAAAGAGCACATTCTACATGTTCTGCACAAGACAAAGGCAACATTTTACTAAAAATATTGACTAGCCCCCTGCTGGTCTGTTTTCAGGCTCTCCCTGGCAGGCTGCACCTCAGAGTGCAGGCATTAAGTTAACTGTAAGGCTTTTTGTCCTAGACATCAAAGACATGTGCTTCTACAACAATGTGGGTTTTAAGATGGAGGTTCCCACAATAGCACAAAATAAATGTACAGAAAGACATTAAATAATCACCGTAAGACTTGGTAGCAATCGAAAAGCACAATCAGTGTTTACGCGAACCTGATGCACACTGGTATGAGTAGGAGCTGTAAACAGAGCGAGCAAGTGAACAGCCACACAGGCCCAGCAACGCTGGAGGGCTGGAGGAGCAGGCCACAGGTCCAGAGGGTTCGGAGTTCCCACAGGTCTGGTTCTACATGATACCAAAAACGTAAGAGTGTTGTGCTGGATACTTTGGCACCTAATCTTTCTAAATTTCTTATATATAATTAAGATTCTGGCATGGGAATAGCCTTAAAGCCATAACTCAATAATGCATGATTTCAGGGAAGTCAATTGGTACAAATGACAAGCATATTTAAATCCTGAACAGTGAGAATCTTATAATTGTCCAAATACATCAATCATAGCCAAAACACAGAGGTTGCAACCTGTCACATTTGTATGTAGCCTGCGTAACTGCTTTTCAACACTCCTACGGAAGCTTCATTAGACTTATTCACCAAGCCAACGTATGGGCCAATGCGTACGACGTCACGTCCTGCCTCAAGCTCCATGTCTGAGGCAGTAGCGTCAGGCACCCCAGTTTTATTGCATGCAAGTTGTTCCTGTGACCGTTGGAATCTTTAAAGCGCAGCCGCATTTTAGGAGGATACTTCTCCAGGTATAAAAGTTGCCTGCTGTTAAAAGCTACACACCGCTTTTGTCGTATGAACTGTACTGCGTCTTCATATTTCATCCCACCTTCGATTAATGCTAGGGCAACGAGCACTGGAGCTCTCCCAAGGCCTGCAACACAGTGGACAGCAATACAACAACCAGGTTCTTCACGGAACTTCACTTTTACAAGGTTTAATCAGTCATCGACAATCTGGTTGGACGGTGGCGCTCCATCATCAAAGGGCCAATCAAAAACATGGATGCCTTCTTTCTCCACAAGAACAGTGTCGTAAGTTGCTTCACATACTCTTACTATTGTGGTAACTCTGTATTTCTTAAGTTCCTATATAAACTTGTTTAAGGTTGCATCGGTTGGATTGTGTGTGATAAGGAATCTCATGCTCTTGTAAGTGACTTCCACAGGAGCTGGGCGGTTCATTCGAGCCATGTTAATTTAGTTACAAAAATACTCAAAAGGGTGACGAAAAGAATTTTAAAACTTGGGTAAAAGAAACTGAAGTCTACTTCAAGAAACTGAAGAAACTGAAGTCTACTTCAAGAAACTGAAGAAACTGAAGTCTACTTCAACATACTTTGTTTGAACTTCTCAGTGCTTTGAGTGTGATGTGGGAAGTCCTGGGAAATGAAACGAACCTCCTAACAAGAAGCAGCAATCCTTTGATCCAGTAATATTGAGGCAAGAGGAAGTGCACTAAGGTTTACCCCATCCAGATCAGAACTCTTGGAAAATGCTCTGCTATTTCAATTCACCACTTCTGTGTCCAGGGGAGCCACTCTTCTGGAGCTTCTTGGTGGAGCAGTCAGGAATCTCTACAGTTCAGTCGTCTGCATAGAGGTCGTGCTGTTCCTGGCAGTAATCTCCACTGCCCTTTAGAAACTCCATAAATGTATGACCAAGAACACCACAGAACTGAGGAATATGTTTACGCATTGAAGATTGTGGCCTAATCATACAGCCGGTTCTGAGGCAGCGGCCGTGCGGGCGGTGGCGGCGGCATGGCAGGGCGCGGCGGCGGTTGTGGCAGGGCGGTGGCACCAGATGACCATGCACTGAGTGGCTCGGCAGAGCGCTTGGCTTCGGTGTTTATTTTGTGAAGTCAGTGCTATCCTAACACCAAAACTAACAAAGACCTTATAAGGAAAGGATATTACACAACATTACCTGTCATGAACATAGATGTAAAAGTCCAAAATAATGCATTACTAAATAAAATAAACTATGTTTACAAAGAAATATATACCACAACTGAGTGAGATTCATTGCAAGCTTGCAAAGCTGGTTTAACAATCAAAAACCAATTTAACTGATCACATCAATAGGCCAAAAAGGAAAAAATAAAAAGCCACAACAATATCAATTGATATAGGGAGACATTTGATGGATGCAAATCTAGCATTCATTCATGATAAAAAAGGTGGGGAGTGGGACCTCCTAAACTTGATAAAAAATATGAAAATGATAGCTAACATCGTGCAGAATGGAGGCACAAGTGCTTAGCATGACAGTCAGGTTGACTGGCTTAACAAACCCTAATGGATTAATGAACCATCTTATGGGTATGGCTGTCTTTGATAGGTCTGTCTATCTTCTGCTTATGTTCTTTCCAGTTCGCTGTTTCCTGGACACCGTGAGGTAAGCAACTCTTCAGAGCCATGACATCTGTTCCTTGCAGCCAGTCAATTGCAGCCTGAAGCCATGAGTCTCTCTTTTCTTAAGTCCCAGGAACCTGCCATTTGCCCTACCAATTCAGGATGCTTTCCCTGTAAATTAGGTCAAGATGTTCCCTCTCCTTGTTTGGCATCAAATGCAGTAAGAAGTACAGAGGTACAAATATTGGGAAGGAAGATGTGGGACTGCTCTTTCACATGGATCAACCCATGTAGGACATGAGAAAGATTTAATAAGGGCATCGACAAATTTTAGAATACAAGTATAACAAAGAAAATTTAATTGACTTGTGTTCCAAGAATGAAACGACAGACTTTAAATAGAAAATGTAATATTTATAAGTTGGGGATAAAGCTCAGTGAAAGAACCCTTGCTTGGAATGCATAAGGCTTTAGATTTGATCCCCAGATTCTTAAATAAATTCCTAATGGTCTTGAAAATTTAATACTTAGATATAAATCTAACATAAATTGCATAAAGAAGCTACATGTACAAAGTTGTCAAACTTCAATGAAAGAAATCAAATATCTAAATAAATAAAACTCTGTTCTATGTTCATGTATTAGAGTCCTCAATAGTGTTAAAATATCAAGGCATTCTAACTTGATCTCTACACACAACTACAAGAAAAATAAATATATAAAGTGGGTGTGTATGTGTGGTTTTTGAGACAAGGTTTCAGTCTTTAGTTTAGAATGGTCTTGTACTCACTATGTAGAACAGAAACCAGGTAAGCTGAAGTTTACTGTTGTTGGAAAGATTATTGGATAAGTTAGGACTCCTCTGTGAAAACACTCCTCTGGGGTTAAACTCACATAGGCAGAACCACCAGAACCTGTGGGCTGGCATTCCTGTGTCCACAGGGCTCCTTCCACCCCAGACAAGAAGACAGTCCTGAACGACCTGGCCTGGGTTCACCATGCCAGTCCCAAGAACCACAGCCATTCTTTAAAGAGCAGATGGATCAGAAATAGGAAAGCAATCAGGCCTTGCTTCCCAGGGAGTCAGGTGACCCCCTCCCCACAAAGCCATGGCTGGCACAAGGGAGCAGGCACAGGTGCCTCAGATTATCATCACTGCCACTCAGGATACACTCTTCCAAGAGCTGTTCTTTCTCAACAACCAGAGAAATGTTTTCATGCCTTTTCTTCTCTGGAAAAAAAAGTCTTTAAGAACACATACAAGCCCTGGCAGGATGGCTCAGTGGTCTAAAGCACCTGCTTAGGAAAGCTTGGGCAGCTGCAGGGACCGCGGTTCGATCTCCAGCACCACATGCTGCACCAGCCCTGCCCTCAGGGCAGGCTGAGCCAGCCATAAAAATAAACAAACAAGCAAAAGTTCTGAAACAAGAAAAAAAATACTAAAAAAAAAAAAAAAAAAAAAAAAAAAAAAAAAAAAAAAAAAAAAAAAAAAAAAAAAAAAAAAAAAAAAAAAAAAAAAAAAAAAAAAAAAGAACACATACAAAATTACTTTGTTTCATGAGAGCCTATCCTATGCATGTTAATGGCTTTTTTCTACCAAGATTTTTATTGCTTTCTAATAAATTTTTTTTTGTGCCCTGCCTAACTGTGAGAAAGGATTGGTTAACATGCTTTTCTCCAGAGCAGTTTCTAGAGGGCGTGGTATTATGGGGAGGTGACAGTGACTGAGATCCTACTCTCAGCCTTTATCATGTGCCCACTACAGAAACTAGAGAGACACTGGAACTTGTCAGGATGACCCATCCCTACAAGTATCCCTTGCCAGGTCTGACTCAACCTGTGGTTCCTCTGCTCCCCTTCCACCTTCAAAGGTGGGAATGGGTATACAGAGGAAGCACTGGTGCCAGTGGTTCCACATGTCACCATGTGGCCATAGGAGCACTGGATGGGTAGAGGGTTGGCCCTGGTTCACAGGCAGCAGAGTCTTGCCACCCTGCATGTCCTTGGTGGATGGGGACCACAAGGGTATAGAACCTGGAGCCTATTTTATGTTGGCCCTGGTGACATGGCTGTGTCACCCTCCCTATGGCCTACTTTGCTCTTTAGAGCAGCAGCCTAGGTTGGAACTTGCAGTTGTGAGTTAGGAGCTTCAGGAAAGCTGTTGAGAGATGTGCCACCCTTGCCTAAGGGGCCCTGCCTACCCTTCTGGGCAGGATGGCATGTGCAGGAGCCATCCAAAGAGGGGTCATGTTGCACCCGTGAGAAAAGTAGAATTCCAAAATGTTCAGCTATGGGAGATGGCAGAGTGGTATGTGTGTGCCATAAAGGGTGCTGTGCTCGGGGAGTCCCTGCTCATCCAGCAGCGCAAACCAGCCTGGAGGGAGATTCCACTGCTGAGCCGCTCACCCCATTCACCCCACACTGTCCCTACTCTGGCTTCCAGATCACAGGCCTTTGGCTGTGATGTAGATCCAAGAGGAAGCAGAGCCTTCAAGCAGGAAGATTAATTTCCAAATAGTGTATTTAATTAGTTTATCTCATCACCTCTTGAATCCCAGAAAGGACAAGTTGCCAATTTCTGGAAAATCTAGGGTTAGGGGATTTTGATTGACTTTGCAGTCACCTTCGAAACTTCCCATCTAAGACCAAAAAGGTACTGGGAGGTGTCTAGATACAAGCCATAACATCTGGACTAGAAGCAGAAGCAGAGAGGCAAAGGATAAACCATTTCTGGCCACCTATTAAGCTCATGTTATCATTATTATTCTTATTATTTTTTTTTTGCAGTACCAGGAATTGAACTCAGGACTTTGTGCTTGCTAGGCAAGTGTTTATTCTATTGAACTATCTCCCTGGCCCCCAAGCTCATGTGTTTTTGACATGTCACTCCCTGCATGAATGCAAATGCCCATCACCTGAGAAACAGATAGAAAGAATGTGGTATTTTTACACAATGGGACAATGGAGCATTATTCAGCTACAAAAAGGATAAATTTACGGTTTTTATTAGTAAATGGATGCAACTAGAGAACATACTCTTTTTTCTTTTTCTTGCACAGGGTCTCTCTACACAGCTTGGACTCACAGTGATCCTCCTGTTTCCTGCCTCCCTTCTTAAGTGAAATAAATCAGACCCCTATGTAAACATATTTTCTCCTCAGTGTAGGAATCTAAAATCTGAAGGACACAATAGACACTGTGAAGAGGGAATGAAGTTGAAGGCAGCTGGATTAGGGATGTGAAGTTGGGTGTGGGTAAGAAAAGCCTGGAGGAGAGCAAGGGAGAATCCAGCTTCCTGCTCACTTCCCTTTGCCTTTCCTGCATTGCCATATAGTGTTTTCCTCTGCAGTGCCCCTCTGCCATGCCAACTTGCTCAGGAGCCAGCCAACTAAGGACTGGGTGCTCTGTAAGCTGCCACCTGAAATAAACCTTTCCTTCTCTTCCTCTGAAAGTTGTGTATTCAGGTTCAGTAAAGAGAAAAGTAACTAAGATTTTGGTACCAGGGATGGAGTTGTTACAGTGATTTTACCTGGCTATGTGGCTCAAGAACCTTTGGAACTGGCTTGTGAGGAGATTTTGGAAAGGTTTGGAAGTACTGGCTTCAGAAACAACCTGGGACTGCTGTGACATAAGCTTGATGGGAGATTCTGCCCAGAGCTCAGAGGACTAGAATGCTGAGACCAAGTTCAGGCGGGTTCAGTTAGGAAGGAGGACTCAGTTGGCTGTTGGACTGCAGACCATGTGTGCTATGCTTTGGCAGAAAATTTGTCAACTTTTTTTTTTTGTGTGTGTGTCAAGAGACTTTGCCTGAGACTGCAGATCAACTAATCTGGCAGAAGGAATTTCAAAGCTGGGTAATGTTGAGGCAGTGGTTGTGCTCAGCAACTGGGTGCTGGGGGCACAGTGACACCACAAGGCGTGAGCTTGCATGGTAATCTTGCAGACTGTCCAGAGTGCTCCCCAGGGGAACCCATCGAGAGGTAAGACACTGGGCTTCTTCTGGCCCATGGAGTCAGTGCTGACAGACATTGCTTGGAGAAACCTCACACCACACTCTCATGCTTAGAGAATCTCCCCAAGACCTCCTGCAAAGGCTACTAGAGACAATGCACAGGGGTGCCTCACACCGCACAGAGCCCTCAGGGCTTCCCCTCACAGGGAGGCCTTGCTCCACAGTGACCTCACACAGAGAAGTCACACGTGGACCAGAAAGAGAGACTGCAGTCGTCTCACAGAGACTTGCGTGAAACCCTGCATGCAGAGAAACTTGTCTATTCTTTCTTTCTTTCTTTCTTTCTTTCTTTCTTTCTCTCTCTCTTTCTTTCTTTCTTTCTTTCTTTCTTCCTTCCTTCCTTTCTTTCTTTCTTTCTAGTGCAATGGAGGCCATTTAGTTGCCAACTGTGCACACCAAAAGCTAAGAGAGTGTGTCACTGTCAAGATAGCTGCCAAATTGGGCTCTTCTGCTAGAGCACGTGCTGGGGGGGGGGTTGTTCCCTTTGCAATGGCACTAACTTTTAACAGAGTTACAGATTTTACGTGGAGACTTCCAAAATTCTTCCACTCAAAATTTTTTAATTAGTCTCATCTCTGACCCATGATTTAGAGAATCACAGCTTTTTTGATGAGTATAAAATGTCATCCTAAAATTACAAGTTTTTCTTTTTGCCCCCTGGGGAACAGACCTTTGCTTGCCAGGCAGATGCTTATGCCACTGAGCTATCTCCCCAGCATCCTAAAATTACAGAAAGCATACTTTATCCAGCCTTAGTTATCACCTAAAAAAATGGCAACAATGTCACTTTTTGTTCATTCATTTGTTTTAATTTCATTGGGTGCAAGACCTGAACTCCAGTTGGCTGAAAATAAACCTGCAGCAAATGGACCAGAGGAAGGAAGTGGCCACATGCGATTCCCAGGAACCACGCAGCCAGCCATTCATTCTGCATGGGATTGGGGCTGCTAGCGCCAGCTGTGAGGGTTTGGCGTTAGTTTCAAGTGAAACCTAAGAACCACGGGAAGGTTGTTTCCAATGAGGCATGCTTGAGGGTGATGTTCCTATTTTGTCTTCTGGAAAATCGCAATTAATCATTAGTAAAAATATTCTGCTCTTTGATATGAACTAATGCCAGCAAGTGGTGTTATATATACTTCCAGAACATAAAAGTCTTAATGTTCAGCTCACATAGTTTAAACTGATGGAAAAATTAGACTTTTTTTATTTTAAAAAGATTCTAAGAGCCGGGCGTGGTGGCTCACGCATGTAATCCCAGCACTCGGGAGGCTGAGGTAGGAGGATTGGTGCGAGTTCGAGACCAGCTTGGGCTACAAAAGTGAGCTCAAGGCCAGCCTCAACTGCATAGCGAGATCCTGTCTCAAAAAGACAAAAAAAAAAAAAAAAAAAGATTCTAAGAAATGTACATTTTCTAATACCCAGGCAGTTAGACAAACTTTTATATTCAGTACAATGACACAGTGACTTAAAAAGAATGTTTCAAAATATATCCCACAGTCCTCTTTATGTTATATGCAGGGCCCGATAAAATCACTAGGAAGGAACTTCTGAACATTGGATGAAGAAGCCATAGAACTAGTCGCATTTATATTAAAATAATGCAGAATGTAAGGCCTCACTTACTATACTCCAAGATTTTTCCTAAGGATGTGTCTTAGCTACTTTTCTTTTTTTGTCACTAAGACACAGTATCAGCCAATCACAACTTAGAAGAGGAAAGGATTATTTTTGGCTCACAGTTTGTAGAGGTTTCAGTCCTTGATCAAGTGGTCCCAAGTCAGAGGTGCATCTCAGAAGGGCCCGGCAGAGGGAAAGTGCAGGCTGGCATGAAGCAGAGAGAAGGTGCGGGGGAAGGAGGAGGAGGAGGAGGAGGATGAGGAGGACAAGGACAAGGATGAGGAGGACGAGAATGAGGAGGAGGAGGAGGACAACGACGACGACGAGAGAGCTCTCGCCAGGCCACTCACTGACAAGATTCTACTTCCTGGCATCACAGTTAGCTATAAACTTCTCAGTGCACGAAGCCACTGGTGAGTAATCAGGCCCTGATGATCCGACTGCCTCCCCAAAACCCAGCCTATGGGTGTGTGAGGCTTCTGTTCGATATATAGATATAGAGCACCAAATTCCACCCCTCAGCCCCCAGCACTGATGTGTGTCTGTTTATTCAAAATACATTTATTAAGGGGCCAGGGAAACAGCTCTGTGGCACAAGTGCCTGCCTAGAAAGTGCAAGGTTGTGAGATTGAACCCAGGTCCCACCAAAACAAAACAAACAAACAAACAAACAAACAAACCAAAATGAAAACAACAAGGAAACATTTATCCCTCCCCAAATTCCTAGAGTCCTAACATTTTCAGCATTGCTCAAAAATCTGTCTAATGTTTCCTCTGCGATTTAAGGTACACTCTTAGCTGTGAACCTCTGTAAACATCAAATGAAAGCTAAATCCTGCCAGTGTACAAAAGCACAGGGCAAGCATTCTCATTCTAAAGGGAAGAAATAGGGAGATGGAAAGGAGTGTGGCCAGACGTTATGGTTTATATCTAGATGTCACCCAAAGCCTCAGGAGCTCGCAGGTGGAGCTTCCAGAGGCAGTGAGGCCAACCATGCAATGGGAAAAAGAGTCAGCCACCGAAGACCATTCCATCGTTGCTATCGGCAAACTTTGCTATTCCCATTGCTTTTATTTCTCATCATTATGGCCAATTTAATTTTTAATTGTTAAATACAGTAAGCAGTATAATTTTTTTTTAATGTACCGGATATCGAAGTCAGGACCTGCTTTCCAGACAGGCGCTTAAGCTGCTGAGCTATCTCCCCAGCCCTAAGCAGTATACTTTTCTAACACCAAAGCTAGCTTTTTAATATTTAGGATGCTCTCTGAAAAAAAAAAAAAAACAAAAACTAACTGAACAATCTTTGAAGTGATTTCTGACCACTTTATATTTAAGAAGTTTCTGCTAATTTGCTTTCAGAAAAGACTTCTGTGCAGTCCCAAAGCTGTTGCCACTCAGACTTCTGAAGACCAGCCTCACAAGGCTCTTCAACACTGTGCACTTCCCCGACTCCCTGCACATATGCCTTGCTTCCAGAAATTTGGTTTCTGGAACTGTTGGAGAGTTAGTTCCTTTTATTTCAAGCCACCGTGATCATGGCAATTTGTTAGAGCAGCCCTAAAAGAAATAACAGAGTATAAAAATTATACTTAGACGTAGATCTAGAACTATAAAGCCCTAAAATGATAGTGTTTTTTGTTTGTTTTTTCAGGACAGGGGACTGATCTTGGGACCTTGTGCTTGTCAGGCAGGTACTTGTGCCACTAAGCTATAGCCCTGGCCCAAAGTTCTCAAAATGAGACACAAGGGAAAAATCCGAATGACTTTTGTAGAGATAAGCAAAATTCCACTGAAGAGATGAAAAGAAACAATGATTAGAAAGAGATAAAACAACTGCTTTGGAAAAAGAGACTATTCATTTAGGACAGGGATGTGTAATACAAAAACCATGCGTCAATACTTGTTTTCTTGATGTTCTAAATGTATACCATTTCCAATGTCATATCCATTATTATCATACTCTTTAAAATGAATTTTTTAAAAAGGCAAAAAAAAAAAAAAAGAAAAAAGTGAGAGAACAGAAACTTACAGTTTCTTGAAAGCAAGTAGTAACATTTAATCATCTGTTCAATCTTAAGTAACTATATCTGTAAATCTGAGCAGCAGATTTGATGATAAAAATAGATAATATGTCAACCATTGTAAATCAGCTATACTTGTTTTGAAAATCTATAACATATGCATTGTTGTATGTTACTCTGTTTTTGTCTTTGTTTCTATTATTTATTCTTGCCTTTGTCTTTACTCCTGAAAATAAAATTTAAAGAAAGAGGAGGAAGAGGAAGAAGAGGAGGAGGAGGAAGAGGAAGAAGAGGAGGAGGAGGAAGAGGGAGAGGAGGAGGAGAAGGAA
>PVJA010056683.1:0-10686 GCA_004027025.1 Myocastor coypus
GTGTGTAGTCGTTTTCCATGACTGAATTTAAATGCATTCCAACCTCTATTTAGCACTGTCATGGCCCAGCTTCTCCTCTGTTTAGAACGTCTCAAGCCATAGCCCTGTTTCTAACCCTCTACTCTCTCCACTGCCAAGTTTCTCAAGAGTAGGCTACCCCAGGTCATCACTCCCTGCCAAGCTGTGTGCTAGCTTTCTTCCTTCTGTGCCCTGTCTTGAACTGCTTCTGAAGCATAATCTCACGCTGTGATGTCCTTTCAGCTGTACCCCCTTGGCTCCTGGCTTCTTACCCACCCCCCCAATACTCCTGTGGTCCTGAGACCAGGCATCCCTGAAGTCCATCATTGGCTTCTTCTACTTGACAGTCTTCCTCAGTAAACAGAACAAAGGTAAGGGGACCGCAACACATACCACACCCTGTCTTGAGAGTCCCTGACAGTTACTTGGTGGCCAGGGCACACTAGACTCGGTGTCCCCTAGATTCCCAGATAGGCCCTGATTCCAGTCTGGCACCACCTGTCTCCCTGAGTGGTTCAATGGGGTTGGAGCTCCATGATCCTTGCTGAGGCTGTGCACTGGTACAGGAAAGAGCACCAGCTGTAAGGGAGCCTGGCCAGGCTTCCTTGTAGGAGGCTTTGGACTTGCTTTTGCTTTCCCTGATAAATTAGAGTGTCAAGCCGGGTGTGGTGGCGCACACCTGTAATCCCAGCACTCGGGAGGCTGAGGCAGGAGGATCGGTGTGAGTTCGAGACCAGCCTGGGCTACAAAAGCAAGCTCAAGGCCAGTCTGAACTGCATAGCGAGACCCTGTCTCAAAAAGACAAAATAAATAAATAAATAAATAAATTAGAGTGTCACCTCATCTTCTTGTGTCCTACTGTCTGAGGCCAAGTCCCTATGGGTAGGTTCTAGAGCTCTAGGCTTATAGCCTCTGAGTCTTATCTGCTTCCCTTCCCAAGCCAGGCACTTTTCTCTTGTTTTGTGTTTTGTTTGAGACAGGGTCTTTGTAGCTCAGGCTGGCCTTGAACTCACTATGTAGTCCATGCTGGCCTTAAACTCATAGTGATCCTCCATCTCAGTTTCCAAATGCTAAGATTACAGGTGTGCACCACCATATCCAGCCCTAGCCTCAAATCTGTGGTAATCATTCTACCTCAACCAGCTGAATAGGCGGGTCCTCTTCTGGCCCATTCTGCTGTACCTGCCTGGCTCTACTCCACCTGTGTCAGTTTCCACACAGCAGTAGGCCAGAGGGCCTATCTAGAGTCAGATGTTTGGCTCAGATCCTGATTTTGTCCCCAATCAGCTGTAGATTCCAACAGACTCCTTGAGCTCTCTGAGTTGGCTTTTGTTTTTATTCCTAGTACTAGAGCATAAACCTAAGGCCTCATGCATACTACGCAAGTACTCTACCATTTAACTGTGAACTGAGTTATGGCTTCCTGGTCTACAGCATCTAGGCTGCTATCAAAAGTGCTATTTCTTTTTTTTTCTTTTTGAGACAGGGTCTCACTATGCAGTTCAGGCTGGCTTTGAGCTCACTTTTGTAGCCCAGGCTGGTCTCGAACTCACATTGATCCTCCTGCCTCAGCCTCCCAAGTGCTGGGATTACAGGCTTGCGCCACCACGCCCAGCTAAAAGTGCTATTTCTACTTATTTATTTTTATGTATTTGGTACAGGGTCTTACTACCCAGTTTGGACATCTAATGATCCTCCTGTCTTCAGCCTCCCCAACGCTGGGATTACAGTCATGCGCCACCATACCTGGTCTTTGTGGCTGGCTCACTGTGTTTAGGACAAGCACAGAAACCACAGTTTGATCCCCATTGCCACATGCCATGTCAGCCCCTGAGGCTGAGCCCACCATAGTCCGGAGCACATTGGTGCATGCCTATAATCCCAGCGCTGAACAGGCTTAACGAAGGAGGGTCACCACGAGTACAAACAGCATAATGAGACCCTGCAACAACCAAACACATTATTAGAAGAGGAGGAAGGGAGGAAGAAGAAAGAAGAGCAAGAGGAGTAAGAGGAGGAGGAGAAGAAAAAAAAGAGAAAGAGGAGGAGGGCTGGCAAGACAGCTCAGTAGGCTAAAGCGCCCGCTTAGGCAACTGCAGGGACCCCAGTGCCACATGCCGCGCCAGTCCCACCCCCAGGGCAGGCTGAGCTGGCTATAACGTAAATAAATATGTTTAGAAAAAAAAAATTACTGAGGCCGGGCGTGGTGGCGCACACCTGTAATCCCAGCACTCCTGAGGCTGAGGCAGGAGGATCGGTGCAAGTTTGAGACCAGCCTGAGCTACAAAAGTGAGCTCAAGGCCAGCCTCAGAACCTTTATTTGTTTATCCACTCATTTTTTTATGGCTGGCTCAGCCTGCCCTGAGGGCAGGGCTGGCGCAGCATGTGGTGCCGGGGATCGAACCGCGGTCCCTAAAGCTGCCCAAGCTTTCCCAAGCAGGCGCCTTAGACCACTGAGCCATCCCGCCAGGCCCCGAGGCCAGCCTCAATTGCATAATGAGACCCTGTCTCAAAAAGATAAAAAAAAAAAATTACTGACATTATGTGACCTGGAGCTGGGCGTGGTGGTGTGCGCCTGTAATCCTAGCACTTGGGAGGCTGAGGCAGGAGGATCAATGTGAGTTCGAGACCAGCCTGGGCTACAAAAATGAGCTCAAGGCCAGCCTGAACTGCATAGTGAGACCCTGTCTCAAAAAGACAAGAAAAAAAAAAAAAAAGACAAGAAAAAAAAAAAACAAAACATTATGTGACCTGTTCTCTAAAGGTCTTTGGCATATCATATTGTTTGATCTGTCTTATCACATTTAATCATCACTCTCAGGTCCCTTTCACCAGTGGTGAGAAGGGGGTTCAATGAAGCTGAGGAGTTCTGCCTGGAGCATGCTGCTCTGAGGTCCCAGGTGGGGTTCAGTCCAAACTGTTTCACTCAAGTATACAAGCTCCTAAATATCCTGGCCCCCATCTTGCCATCCTCTCCTGGTTTTCTTTGTCTTCTCTTCATACATTCATTTAACACATCTATATGAGTGCCTACTCCCTCAGGATGTGGTGGTGAACGAACAGAGGAAGAAGCTCTGCCCTCACACAGCTGAAATTTTAAATTTATTTATTTAATGTATTTGGTACAGAGTCTCACTATGTAGCTCAACTTGTAGTAATCCTCTTATTTTCAGCCTCCCCAGTGTTGGCATTATAGGTATGCACTGCCATGCCTGAACTCTGTGGTTGGCTCGGCACATGGGGTCAGGGGGATGTACAGAGATGGCATGTGGTGCAGGGGATCAAACCTTGGTCCTGCACTTGCCTAAATAGGTGCCTAGTCTGATGAGCTATCTCACCAGCCATATGGCTACTTATTTTTTATAATTTTTTTTTTTTTTTTGAGACAGGGTCTCCCTATGCAGTACAGGCTGGCCTTAAGCTCACTTTTGTAGCCCAGGCTGATCTCAAACTTGTACTGATCCTCCTGCCTCAGCCTCCCAAGTGCTAGGATTACAAGCATGTGCCATCACACCGGTTTATAGCTAACATTTTTTTTTGTTTGTTTGTTTTAAATTTTGTTGTTTTCCTTTTCTTGTTTCAGAACTTTTGTTTGTTTATTTATTTATTTTTATGGCCGGCTCAGCCTGCCCTGAGGGCAGAGCTGGCACAGCATGTGGTGCCAGGGATTGAACCATGGTCCCTATAGCCACCTAAGCTTTACTAAGCAGGTGCTTTAGACCACTGAGCCATCCTGCTGGGCCCCAATAGCTAACATTTTATTTATTTATTTATTTATTTATTTATTTATTTATTTTATGGTATCAGAAATCAAACTTAGAGCTGGGCATGGTGGCTCACGCCTGTAATCCCAGCACTTGGGAGGCTGAGGCAGGAGGACTGGTGCGAGTTTGAGACCAGCCTGGGCTACAAAAGTGAGCTCAAGGCCAGCCTGAACTGTACAGTGAGACCCTGTCTCAAAAAGCCAAAAATAAATAAATAAATAAATGGCTAAAGAAGGAGTCAACACTTCACTTCATAAGAGAAGCTTCAGTCTTTGCATTCAACCTGGACTTCATTGTCTGGCTTGCAGCGCAGACTCTTTGGCCTCCACCTTGGATCTTTCGCCATCCAGTGCAGACTCTTCAGCATCCATTACAGACACTTCAGTCTTCCATTGCAGAGCCATCAGCTGACAGATAGAAACTTACACGGAGTGCTGCAGTGAAGTCCAGACCTCAGGATTGAATTCTTCAGTCCAGAGCGTTCAGAAGCCCTGTGTACGCTTCCTCATCTGACTCTGTGGCTGACTATTGTAAGCCAATCTTATAATTCCTTATAGATTGTATATTTTGTGTTAATATCCATTCTTTACATCTATTCTGTTCCTCTAAGTAAAACTCTAACCAACGCACACTGACAATGCAGGCAAAGCATTGTCAGTGTTATGAGGTTCAAAACTGATGCCATTTGGAGCCATAGCAATCCCATCACCATGGGAAGAGTCAGAGTTTTATTGTCATCCACAACAGAATTCAGATTGTCAATTCAGATGACATCAACTGGAGTGTCAAGTACCATTCAGATATGCTTCCCTAGAACAGGCCCCAAAGTGGCATAATACAGATATATGCATGTATAATCTCACAGTAAAACTTGAAGAAGGACTCTAACTGGAGACAGTTTTCATTATTATTATTATTATTTTTTTTTTTTGTATTATGGCTGGCTTGGCCTGCCCTGGGGGTGTGGCTGGCTCAGCATGTGGTGTTGGGGATCAAACCACAGTCCCTTGGATTGCCCAAGCTTGCCTAAGCTGGCGCTTTAGACTGCTGGACCATCTTGGCAGCTCTCATTAGTTTTAACTAAAACTTTGCTCTCTGTGAGTTCTTTGCCACATGGGACTTTTTTTTTTTTTTAATAATTTTTTATTTTATTTATTTTTTTCTTGTTTCAGAACCTTTATTTGTTTATTCACTCATTCTTATGGCTGGCTCAGCCTGCTCCAAGGGCAGGGCTGGCGCAGCATGTGGTGCCGGGGATCGAACCGCGGTCCCTGAAGCCGCCCAAGCTTTCCCAAGCAGGCGCTTTAGACCACTGAGCCATCCTGCCCGGCTCCACGTGGGACATTTTAAGTTCTGTTCACAGAAGGAGAATAAGGCCCAAAACCAAGCTGCCAAGTCATTTGTTCACCTAGCAATATTCACAAGGCACCATCTATATGTCAGCCCTAGGCTGGGATCTGGGGACACTGTGGTCACTTAAACTGCCCCACCTTCAGAGAACCTATATTCTTTTTTTTTGTCTTTTTGAGACAAGGTCTTGCTATGTAGTTCAGGTTGGCCTTGAGCTGAATTTTGTAGCCCAGGCTGGTCTTGAACTCGCACCGATCCTCCTTCCTCAATCTCCCAAGTGCTGGGATTGAGAACCTGTATTCTTATTAGTTTGAATTTGTTGAAATCCTAACTCCCAAGGTGGTGGAGCTTAAAATCTCTGGTAAACATGTACTCATAAAAAAAAAAAGCAAATAGCTGTAGAAGGACGTCAGTTCATTTTAAAGAGAAGAAAAATAAAACATGGCAAGAGATAGCTCAGTGGCATATCCGCCTTCCTGGCAAGCACAAAGACTGAGTTCGATACCTCTTCCTCTGGAGCTGATGCCGTGTCCACGAGGGCTCATCCTGGAGTGCTTGCTGGGTTCTTTCTCAGGCTTCAGGCCACTCAGGACACTAAACTGTGGGTGGGTTCCAGCAAGCAGGGCACATGCCAGTGAG
Source organism: Myocastor coypus (assembly GCA_004027025.1). Lineage (NCBI taxonomy): Eukaryota > Metazoa > Chordata > Mammalia > Rodentia > Myocastoridae > Myocastor > Myocastor coypus. Next base: position 5,772 of record PVJA010056683.1, read on the forward strand.
GCCAGCAGCCCAAAGGGCGGAGCTGGTGACCCTATATTCTTTCTCAAAACATTTTCTTTCTTTCTTTTTTTTTCCTTTCTTTTATTCTTTTTTATTTATAGTACCAGGAATCAAACCCCAAGCCTTGTGCTTGTCAAGCAGGCATTTGTGCCACTGAGCTATATGCCTAGCCTTTAAAATAAAACTTTTTTTTTTTTCTTTTTTTTCTTTCAGTACTGGGGATCAAACTCAAGGCCTTGCACTTGCCAGGAAGGCACTTATGCCACTGAGCTATCTCCCCCAATAAAACTTTGGTTTTTAAAAATAAAATAATATTAAAAAGGGACCAGGGAATAGCTCAGTGGCATGAGATTTTAGGGCATAGGTTCTGAGAATTGAACTCAGCACTCACATTTGCCAGGCAGGTGCTGTGTCCCTGAGGTAAATCACCTGCCCCTTTTTAGTGGCATGAGAGCTTGCCTGGCAGTGCAAGGTCCCGAGTTCTGTCCCTCGTATCACAAAAGAAGGGAGGCTGTAGTTCACTCAGAGTCCTGAGTTCAAATCCCAGTACTGCAGGGGCGGGTGGGGGGGACAAATAAAAACAAAAAGCCAGGAGCAGCGGTGCACGCTTGGAATCCTAGATACTTAGGTTAAGGCAGGACAGCTTAAGCCTAAGACTTGAAAGGCAACCCAAGCAACATACAATCCTGTCTCAAAACAACACCGATGACAATGACAAATCAGCCAGACTTTCCACTTCAATGCTGGCAGAAGACATGAGCAGAGGACTCAAGAAATTGCTGAATGCTTAGGAGAAAAGACAAAAAAAAAAAAAAAAAATTCTTCTCACAGTTGGAATTCTTGTCTTGTCTGTGGACTTGATTTTGTGGGCCTTTCTTCCTCAGCTGAGCCCTATGAGATCAGAGGCTTGTGTGTATCTTGCTCCTCTAATAGTAGGTGCACAATAAATATCTGCTGAAAACAATACCTACTGAACTGAATGGACTGTGTGTCACACAGGAGGCAATCCAAGCTGAGACACACAGAGTGTGTTGCGGGGAGCCAAGCAGCTCATGGCGTTCACGCCCAGTGGCTTTTTCTGTGTGTTCCAGTGCCAGCAGAAAGTCTCTGGAAAGAAAGCCCAAAGCCTGTCTGGCAGGGAAAAGGAGAGAGGTGAGGGTGTGGGGCTACCAGAGCAGGGGAGGAAGTCCACAGCCCCAGGCCGCAGAGGGCGTGGCATCTCTGTTTGCACCTAGGAATGTGGTTGATTCACTCTGGGGGGAACTGTGTACCGCTGCCACAGCTGCTGCCTGGGATCTAACATCTGGAGGCTGAATTCCTGGAGGAGAGACACACATTCCTATGAGCAGATGCCCACTTGGAAGGTCACACAGAGTGATGGAACTACTCTCCCATTGGCTAAGAAGGACCATCACCCCCTTCAGGGTCTGGGGGAGAAGTAAGGCTCTAGCCCAGCACCAGCCTCGACCCAGCCCCTGAGCTACCAGATCTGGAATGGGACAGCTTGGAGCAGACAGAACTGGAGCTCAGAAGTCAGACCTGGGTTCAAAGACCAGTTACTTAACAGCTCACTAATTACAAGGGCCTAGAGCTCCACAGTATCCCTGGGATACTGGCCCGCATTTACAGCCAAATTCCCTCTACTTCGTTCCTTTTGCCCTTGGGCCAGTGGGAGACTCAGATGTCTTGCTTGCTTCTCCTAGAGTCCCAGCAGTATCCTGGGTTTGTCTGTCTTTGGCAGGGGTTGGTTCCCAGGTCATCCCTGAAGAAGTCACCACGCAGCTGATCGGACCAGTGTGGGTGGGTCAGGAGCACACCCCATGGATAAATTGGGAGTGGTGGGCCACAAAGGAGCAGGACCCCCCCCCCCCCCAATTCTACTAGTCTTCCTCCCAGGATTGCCTCCTGGGGCTTGTGCCAGAGCCAGCTTTGAGGGCTTTTACTGACTAGGACGTGCCTTTGGTTAAGTCTCTGTCTTAAGCTCTCAGAAGCTCATTTTCATCTCTGAAATCTTCTGGGATTCTTTTAGGCATTAGGAAGCACAGCCATGATAACCAACTAATGTCTGGTTCCTGCTCTCGTGTCTCGGTTCTATGTGATCTGTAAAGACAATACGTGCGTTTTCATGCTGGTGGGTGCATGCCTGTTTGTGTGCGTGCGTGCCTAGATGCATGCCCACAGCCCCCTTTGTGATCTCTGAAGAGTTCTGTGTTGTTTGACTTAACTCCCTGCAGGGCATTAGGGCAGCACTGGAGAGCCAGTGGAGACAGGGACAGAGAGCAGGTGGAAGAACACAGTTCAGTCCCAATGTGCGCCTCAGCGGCAGGGCCTGCAAGCCCAGGCCTGCCTCCTGGAGGTGACTCTGAGCACCTCGACCTGGAACTGGGGAGTCCTCCCTGCCTCTGTCCTGCCACCTCAGGAGCATGTGTGGTCATGTGACATTGAAGGACCCCAGATTTGGCCTTGAAGGTTACCTCTGTTCTCCCTTCTGCAGAACGGTAAGAAGGCTCTCCAGAGGAGAACCAGTGCACAGGCAGAGCCTTTGGGAGGCCTGGGGAGAACCAGGAACCTCAGGGAAGGCAGAGGGCAGAGGCCAGGCTTCCTCAAAGCTTCCTGCTATTCCTGTGAACCTCTCAAGCAGGGCACGTTCTGAATTTTCTGGGGACAGTGTGAAGTGTTAGAACGAGCACGCCAGCCCTGGCTCTGTGCCCTCCACTCCTGCCTACACGGCTTACCTCACCCGCATCCCTTTCTCTGACCCAGATGAGGGTACTGGCCCATCCCCCACCAATCCAGGTACTCTACTCTTCTGATCTCAGCTCTGATCCCACCTCCTCAGAGAGATCTTCCTGGGCTAGAAACTCAAACCTACAGTTACTCCACAGCTGGGGGTGGGGAGTACTGGTGGTTAGTACTTATTTTGGGAGCCTAATTGGGACATTGCACCAGTTGCCCTTGGACCAGTGGGAGACTCAGATGTCTTGCTTGCTTCTCCAAGGGTCCCAGCAGTATCCTGGGTTTGTCTATCTTTGGCAGGCGTTGGTTCCCAGGTCATCCCTGAAGAAGTCACCACGCAGCTGATCGGACTCCCTATGTGACCCTGTGGTCACTTGTCTACATCCTGTGTGCCCTGAACATGCTCAGACAGACCTTGGCTTTGCTGTGTTTTGGATCTTTTTCCTTTTATTTTTTATTTTTCTATATTTAGGACAGGGTCTACGGGGTCTCACTACTAGATTAGACTTGTAAGCCGGGCGTGGTGGCACACTCCTGTAATCCCAGCACTTGGGAGACTGAGGCAGGAGGATCAGTGTGAGTTGGAGGGCAACCTAGGCTGCAAAAGTCAGCTCAAGGCCAGCCTGAACTGCATACTGAGACCCTGTCTCAAAAAAAAAAGAAAAAAAAAAGACTTGTAGTGATCTGCCTGTTTACAGCCTTCCAAGAGCTGGGATTCCAGGTGTGAACCACTACGCCTAGTTTCAATCTCAATTGCTATCCCAGTGCCAGGGCAGGGCAGGCACTGGCCCCTGTGCCTGCTTGCAGGCGCTTTAATCTGCTGAGCTATTTGGCCGGCTCTTTTGATTTCCTTCCTTCCTTCTTTCCTTCCTTCCTTCCTTCCTTCCTTCCTTCCTTCCTTCCTTCCTTCCTTCCTTCCTTCCTTTCTACCTTTCTTTTGCTTCTACCCTGAACTTTATCTTCCAGTCATTTTTATTTTTTATCTACTATTATTATTTTTTAACATATTTAGTACAGGGTCTATAAGGTCTCACTATACAGATCAGACTTGTAGTAACACTTCCTGCTTTTCAGCCTCCCAAGCACTGGGATTACAGGCAGCCTGATGCCCAGTCACTGTCACCACCATGCCCAGTCACTGTCTCAGTGTGCCCCAAGGGCGGGGCCAGCTCAGCATGCCCGGGATTGAATCCCAGCCCCTGAGTCTGCCTGAGCAGGAGCTTTAATCTGCTGAGCTATCTGGCCAGCCCTCATTGTTTATTTTTATGTTTTTACTGTACTTAGTACAGGGTTTATAGGGTCTCACTACATAGATCAGACTCATAGTTCTCCTGTTTTCAGCCTCTCAAGCACTGGTATTACAGCCGGGTGTGGTAGAGCATGCCTGTAATCCCAGCACTTGGGAGGCTGAGGCAGGAGGATCAGTGTGAGTTCGAGATCAGGTTAGGCTACAAAGTGAGCTCAAGACCAGCCTGAACTGCATAGCGAGACCCTGTCTCAAAAAGACAAAAACAAACAAACAAAAAAAGCACTGGTATTACAGGTGTGCACCACCATGCCCAATCTCAATCGCAGTCTCAATGTGTCCAGGGGCAAGGCTGGCACAGCAGGCCAGGAATTGAATAGCCCCTGTCCACTGTGCTTTGTCTAAGCACACACTTTAGTCAGCTGAGCAAATATATTTGGCTGGCCCTATAAATTGGATCATGTCTTGAGCCAGCAAGGTGGTTCACTGGTCTAAAGTGCCTGCTTGGGCAACCCCAGGGACTGAGGTTCATCCCTGGCACCACATGCTGCTCCAGCCCCCACCCCCAAGGGCAGGCTGAGCCAACCACTATATATATATATATATATATATATATATATATATATATATATATATATGGAGAGAGAGAGAGAGAGAGAGATTTTTTTTTTCTTTGTGGTACCAGAGATTGAACTCAGGACCCTATGCTTGCCAGGAAGACATTTACTCTACTGAGCTATCTCCCTGGCCCCCTCATTTTTTATTTTGATACAATCTTGCTAAGTCCCTGAGTTTCCCAGACTGGGCTCAAACATTTGGTCCTCTTTCTCAGTCTCACTGGCTCACTGGGATTATAATAATACATGACCATGCTCAGCAGATATATTTATTTGTTTGTTTGTTTGTTTATTTATTATTGTGTTTTTGAGACAG
>PVJA010056684.1:0-10675 GCA_004027025.1 Myocastor coypus
AAAAAAAAAAAAAAAAAAAAAAAAGAAAGGAGGTCCTGGTTGTTGAGGGCTGATGCCAGTCTCTGTCTTGAAAGCTGGTCACTCAGGGCTGGGGATGTATCGCAAAGCTCGAGTCTTGTTGGCCTTGTATTGTGAGGATGCAGGGTGGAGCATTTCTACAAGCGGCCTGCTGCCCTTGAGCTTGGGTGCTTGGGAGGGTTGGCATTGCTGAGAGGAGAGGAGGAGTCGGGACCTGCAGGTGGCCAGTGGAGCTGAGCATCCCCTAATGGATTTTATTACAGCTGCGTGTGTGTGTGCGTGTGCGTGTGCGTGTGTGTGTGTGTGTGTGTGTGTGTGTGTGTGTGTGTGTGAGTCACTCACTGAAATAAATCTTATGGATCCATGGAGAGTTTATTTTTTATTTTTAATATTCTCATACACTAAGAGTTTTATTTCCCAGTAGATCTATTAGTTTAATTTAGTAGAGGACAGACAGTATACTTAACCAAAAATTGCTTTGACATTATAGAGAATGAAGAGGTTGGGGCCAAAGGGATCAGAGTGGATCGATCTGTTTGAGATACATTCTGTTATTTCCCCATGTGCTTTCTTCACCTTAATGGTGAAGAAGGGTGATTAGAAAATATGAGGCTGGCTAATAATGATTGGGGGTTCGCTGGGGTTTGACAGGGGGTCAGGATACTGGCTTCCTTGCTTTTGTACCCACACCCACTGAGGTCTCCCCCTGGCCAGGTTGTTGCTTGATGAATCCAGTGGAGAGGATGCTTTTGGGGGCCAAAGGCACGTGGTGGACCCTAGTATCAGTCTTGCTAGTTCGGCCTCCCATGACTGATCAGGATTCCGAGGAGCTTACACAGGTCCTGGGGTGTGATGCTGTGGGGCGGCTTTGTTGAGGAGGTCAAAACCTGGGCAGATGCTGCCTCTGAGGGCTCTTGGCTGAATCTCCTCTGTGCTGAGCAACAGCAACTGCTGTCAGAGAGCACCGGGGCCTCCAGCTCCAAGGGCTGTTGCAGGATCAGCGAACTGGTGCCTGGAAAGTAGCTCTGTAAATCTCCATGGGGTAAACTCACATCAGTGAAGACGGTCTTATGTCCCCTGCACGACTTCAGGAGCAGCTTAGGAAAACGCCAGCCCTACTAGAGGATCGCTCCAGGTCCAGGGCCCCAAGGTTTGGACTTGCTTCTACGCTATGCTGGGTTCCCACATAGAAGTCATTCACCAGATCGTCCCCTTAGGGAGCTGGGGCAAGTGAGGCACAGGGCATGAGTGTGGATACTCCGGGACTTGCCTGTAAGTCCAAGAATGACTCTGAAGCATGAGGAGAAAAGAAAGAACACTCTGACCCTCCCAGCTGACTTGGACTGAGTGGCTTCTGCACTGCTAGCACAAGGTCACCTCTGGCACCACCTGGAAGCACTGTTGCTGAGCTTCGGCAGTGGACCCTTGTCCCAGGCAGCCCAGTATGTCATGGCAGCTCTGCCTGCTAACCTGGCCATCCTGGCTAACCCTGAGCAGTTGGTCCCTTCCCTCCTCTAGGCACCTTCCCCATGATCTCTTCTTTCCACCATATTGGTCTGCCCTTGGGTTGGGTCCCCACATTCAGAATGGTCTTCCTGGGTGGACTTAACGCTTACACGGTGAGAAGGCCCAGGCCTGCTTTCGTTTTGCCGTGTAGTCTTCGCCCAGGTGCTATGGTGCTGGAGTTGTGCTAAGATGGCCTCTGAGGCCACATCGGGGCTCAGAGAGGAAGTGTGGTAATTAGCAACATCCACCGGTGACGTAGGGGCAGGGGTGGAGATCTTCCACCTCCAGAATGGCTTTGGGGGCCTCCCCCAGATGGGCAGAACATGTGCCCCCTTGCTGCTCACAGTGTTGAGCTCAGTTCCCTGCACCTGCCCAACTGGGGTTACTGGGGGTGGGCTTGGTCTGAACCTTTCCAGTACAGGACCTGTGTTCATTTGTTCTCCTGTCTGCAGAAACACCTTGCCTGGCATGTGGCAGATGCTCCATGAGTGCTGGGTGACAGGAAGCCCAGACAATGGCATGGCTTCCGATGAATTCTCAGCTTTGGACTGTCCTCTCAGTGGAGTCTTTGTCTTTCCTGGTCTCATCCAGATGCAGGGGCCACAGCACAGGGACAGACGATAGTCATCACTTTAATGCTGTCTATAGCTTCAGAGCCTTGCTAAGGCTGAGCCTCTGGGAGGTGGTTTATCTTCCCCGTGAGAATACACAGACAGGGTCCAGAAGTAGCAGGGTGGTCATGTGGGGTGCCTGCTCCCTTTGGTGTTGATGTCAGGGCCTGGCAGGGGCTCCCAGGCACTGCTGTGACCTTCACGCCTGACTTGCCCCTTAGAGTTCTTCCTGCCAGTGGACTGGCAGCTGCCAGCGCCGCTTGGTTTGTGAAATGTCAGTGGTTTAATATCAATTCTGGAGGTTTTATTGCCTCCCCCCACCCCCCATTTTCCGATGGGATTTTGATCCAATCAAGGCCAATCTAGAGTGACGGTAGATTTGTGTTCCCTTTCAAAGTTGACAAAAGGTCACCCCACCTGGGGATTGGAGGGCTATGTGAACGAACTCCTTACTGCTCTGGAGGTGGGCCGTGCTCCCCCCATGGGGCACTGGCCCGTGGATGCACTGCTGTACCTGTGGGCTGCTGGCTGGGCTGGGGCACCTGGAGGTTTTAAATTTGCAATTGTCAGCCACAAAAGGGCCAAGTTTTATTTGCAAAATGCCTTTGATGCTTCAGCTCTAACTTAATTTTTCCCCAGTAGTGCTTCAAAATGCCATTTTTCCTTTCCAGAATAAAAAGCTGTTGAGTGAGACTCTGTAGTTGGGGAAGTCCCGGTGCCAGGCTGGGTTGCTCTGTGCTGGGTCTTGTCTGTGACTCGGCTCCCTGCAGGTAGTGCACAGGCTGTCCTGCCGCTTCCAGGACCAGGGGGCTGACAACAAGGGACAACGGGTGCAAGAATTTTTGTTGAGTTTTGATCTAGTCCCATGTTACTTGACAGAGCTGATATCTGGAGACTCCCTAGCTGGGCAAGATTTTAGGGAGTGCCTGGTGTGTGTGTGTAGCTCGGGTGGTTCAGGGGCCAGTGGCAGGTGAGGCTGGTCTTAGTGGGCTCAGGATGCTCTTGGGATAGGCATGTAGCTGGCTTTCGGAGCCCTCTCAGCTCACGCATGGGCAAAGATAGAACAGGTGGAGGTAGGGAGGCAAGGATTGGTGACTGAACTGAGGTGTGTTTTGTGGTAAGAGAGAGTGGAGTGCACTTGGAGGAAATCTGGAGGCTTAACAGAGGCCCAGAGCTCCGCACACACCTCCTCCAGTATCTGGACCTGGGTGGGGGCTGGAGAATGCTACTGTTGGGCACCAGCTTGAAGCGCAGCTGGTGCCCGTAGCTCCTGCATTCCCTCGCCTGTAGCCTCTTATCTTAAAGGCAGTCTGGAGCTGGGAACACTCTCTAAATGGCTCCAAGTTTCTCCCACAACCAGGGATGGAGACACTCAGGGCACAGGTAGTGGGCTTGCGCATGGTCAGTGGATATACAGAAGGGATGTGTGTGCACTCCCTTGTGTGTGCAAACAGTGTGACCGTGTGCAGACAGTGTGCCAGCTGCGTGTGGGCAGACTATTCAGATGCGGTACCTCCTGTGCAACGTATGCACAGATACCAATTGCTTGCCACTAGACAGAGTGGCAGCTGGGGGAACAGACAGCACAGGTGTATGCAGAAGACGTGCGATTACCTGGACAGTGTGTGTGCAGACCGTGTATGTGCACATGGAGTGTGAGGTGTGTACAGGGCGGTGTGTCTGCACACAGAGCCAGCCAGCCAGTTTTAGCCCTGCTGCTGAGCTTCTCCTTCTGGGGCTGGGGGAGGAGAAGAACTGGAGACAGCTCTAGAAAAGGCCTTTGTTTCCTGCCTTCCTCCTTCCTCCTCTTTGGTATCCTCTCCCATCCCCTTGTTTTTCCTCTTCCTTCCCTCTGTTTCTCTGCCCCATCCCCCCAACCTTTCTCATGGCATACCTTCCCTCCTGGGACCACAGCTGGGGCTGCTCCCTCCTTGCCTCCTTCTTCTGGAGCTGACTCCCCGGTGTGGATACTGACCCTTCCCTTTACGCTCTGGAAAGCCTAGGGTTGTGTCCAGACCCTGCTCCCACCTCAGAAGACATCCAGCCTGCCTACGAATGGGCTGTGACTAGCCCCTACCACCTGGAAGGCTGCTTCTGAGGTCTCCTGAAGGCTCCAGGCTGAGCACATGACCTTCGAGGGCCAGGAAGACAAAGAAAGAAAGAGCAGAAGGCGCATGTGGGAGAGAGAGTGGGAGAGGCAGAGGAATTGGAGAAGTCTGTCTGCAGGTGCAGCCTGCACTCTGAGGGGACATGCATCCTTCTGACCCTGTGGATGAGGCTTCTTTCACAGTGGAGGCACAGGTGCCATCCAGCCCTCGTGCAGCCCCTGGGGAGAGCGCTGCTTAGCTCTGGCCTGTTGCCGTCATGGAGGATGATGGTCCTGGAAGGCAGATAATCCAGGGAAGTAGGGACACAGGTGGTGCCTGCCTCAGGGAAGTGTCTACACATTGTGTTGGAGGGCTGGGGCATGCAGCTGGTGCTGGCAGGTGCCATGCACTCGTTGTACCCTCAGGGAAACTTTTAAAATGTGTGTGTGTGTGTTTTGTGTGTGTGTGTTTGCGTGTGTGTGTTTTGCTGGGGACTGAACCCATAGCCCTTACAAGAAACCATATCCCTAGTTGTTTTTATTTTATTATTATGATTTTTAACTTTGAGATAGAGTCTCGCTAAGTCTCTAAGTTGCCCAGGTTGGGCTTTGACTTGAGATCCTTCTGCCTCTGCCTCCTATCATGTTGTTATTACAGATGGGCATCTTCATGCCTGGGCACAATTGCTGTTCTTCATGCAGTCAGGGAAACTAGGCTCTGAGTAAGAAGGAAGGATGAATGGGATCTTGGGTAAGGTTGCTCCCTCACTGCCTACCTTGACTCTGACTTCTGTCTTTGAGGCAGGTTAGGGGATGCATCTTATTCTAGGGCACTGCAGAGGCTGCTACCGGCCAACATCTTTCTCTTTCTCTGTATGCCTTTACCTTTTGCCCTGTAGCCTGTTTTCTGGCTTCCACCAAATTCTTTCCCCAAAATGACTCTTGGGCAGATGCCTTAGATCTCTTTGATGTTTTTTGAATTAAGAAGTTTTAATCCATACACAGCTGTACATCCCCCGGGCATATAGTGTACCATTTCAGTGCATGTATAGAATATATCGTGGCCAGATCAGGGTAGTTCTTACATTGATGGTACACATTCCAGTCCTGATCTTGGCTTTCTGGCACATTCTGCATGGTTGAGCATGCTCTGCTCTCTGAAACACTAGTCTTCTTTGGCTTTTCCCCCTTTGGTACTGAGGGTTGAACCCTGGGCCTTTATGCATTGTCTTAGAAACTCTCCTCTCTTGTTGCTGGGATAAATACCCAGCACTCATAATTAGGGAACAAAAGGTTTGTTTCGCTCACAGTTAGTGGAGGTTTCAGTCCACAGTTAGCTGGCTCCAAGACAGAGAGGCACAAGGCCGAGGGCAGCCTTTCAGGGCAGCAGCTAAGAGCAAGAGAGCAGGGAGGGGCAGCAGCTGCTCCTTTGAAAAGCAAATCACCTGCCCCAGGGGAGGCACAACACCCACACCGATAATAATCAATTACAAATTCCAAAAGCTGCCAAATGACTGCATGAGGCTTTGGGTGGGGGGGACCTATGCACAAACCATAGCAGGCATCTGCAGTCATTTCTGAGGGCCTTATTTTGACACAGAGTCTTGCTGAATCTCTAAATTGCCTAAGCTGGGCTTGAACTTGCAATCCTTCTGCACCACCCTCCCAGGGTCCTGGGATTAGAGGTGTGTGCCACTGCACCTGGATCCTCTTGGCTTTGTTAGCACCATCTTTTGATTGTCCTTTGTACCCTGCCAATATCACCCCAATCCCTTTGTAGGCTTACCCTGTCCTTTAACCATGCAGTGTTGAGTTCTTTGAAGTTCAGTGCACGGTGGCCCTCTTCTTTAGCTCTGTCTCCATGGGCCTAGACGTTCCCAAGGTAGCCCAAATTATTTGCAACAGGCTAGTGGATTTTATTTCAAATTTGGTTTCCTATAAAACCTGGTCTACCACTAAGCTAACAGTTCATTCTGTGATTGGCCTGACTTGCTTGTCTGTCCATTGGAGTGATCTGGGACACCTTTTTCCATCTTGTTGCTGCTTGGCTTGCCTCTCAGACATGCCCATGGCTCTGCTCCACCCCAGTCACCCCCAGAGTGTTGGCTTCTATCATCTCCTGGACAATGCTGAGGTCTTCCATGGCATTGTGTCTCCCATACCAAAGAGGGTCCACAGATGGCTGCTTGTGAGGAGCACTCTGTGTTGCGGGTGAATCTATAGGGCTTGAACTGTGTCTGGAGATGGACAGCTCTCTGGTTTTCTCTGCCTGTGTCCGTGCTAGAACCATCCAGTCCCAAGATGCACTGTTGCTGGGGACCAGGAGCCACCCACAGACCTGATCTGTTGGAATGTCCATGTGCTCCCTCTCCTTGCACCTCCTCCTCCTCCTCCTCCTCCTCCTTCTCCACTGCCATTAGTGAGTATCCTAGGTGTGCTGGAGAGAGTAGAGCTGTAGCAGAGAATATATCTTGAATTAGGAGCAATTAAAGGCATAAATGTATTGCCTTTCCCTAGGAGAAGGTTGCTATTTCATAGGTGAAAACTGCATTTGGAAGTCAGAACTACTGTAACAAGGTGAGCAAAGGACACCAGGAATGAATGGTGCATAGCACAGTGGAGGCCACACCTGCTCCACCAACCAGAGAGGCTGCCAGGGTAGCACAGGCTAGGTCCCCACTCCGCATGTTCCAGGGCTCCTCAATCTTCTTTCCCAGTTGGAATGTTTCTACACTGGGCATCTCAAGTTGGGGGCTGTGTAGACACAGCTACTGGGTTAGTTGGTACAGACTCTGGTGAGCAACTGGGTAATTATTTCCAAAAATATTGACTTGTAATGTGAAGAAAGCTCTTCTCCCTGCCACCCGTCAGCAGAAAATTGCCTTTGGTATTAACATTTCATCAACCACATAATGTGAATTGATGTAAATGCATAATTAGAAATAATAGCCTGGGAAAATTCACTCTTATTTATAAAATTGGGCTTGTTAAATTAAAATGAGAGCTAACAACTTCCATCTCACTGTTAAAATAGTTCGGGTCTTTGCCTGCTTGGCTTTTCTTTTTGGAGGTCTATGATTCCCCTTGCGGAGCGCTGTCTGCTCTACTCCAGACAGTGGGGGGATCCTGGAGAGGAAACACCCTTGGCGGAGGCAGGCACACCACCTGTCCTAAAGGTGGCTCTCTAGGAACAGGAATGGGACTCTTAAATACATCTCCATCCCAGTGCAACAACTGGCCATGCCTAAGAGAGGCAGGCTGGCCGGCACGTTCCTGGGCCTTGGCTTTTCCTGTAGATTGAGGCACATCTCACCTTCTCAGGTGATGCTGTGGGACTTTCTGTGTGGAGATGATAAACCCCTCCCCCGCTAGGTTCTTATTGGCCAGTACCTGGCCCCATTCTGCAGCATCAGATGTGGACATAGGACCGAGACCTTGACGGTCAGGATGCTTGATGGCAATAGCAGGCCCCGGGGTGCACAGAGTCTTGCCTGGGGCTCAGCACATCACAATGAAGAGTAGCCCGGAATTACTACTCTTCCGGGCCAGTTTTGCACTATGTGGCTACAAGCATGAGCGGCGACACAGAGAGAAGACTCCTGTGATGTTGTTTAGGTCCCTGGCGCCACCACACACGGTAGACAGTGACCACTGCCCTCTTTTCTAGACTTTACTTTCCCATGAGAGTTTAGTTTTCTGTCAGATAAATGCAAGGAGCAGGATCGGCCCAGGTCAGACTAGAGGATGTGAGCAGAGCATGTGCCTCTAGTTGTTGCTGTGTGTGCAGAGAGCTCAGGGAAGCTCTGAGTCCGGAAGGAACCCTGCCTGTAGGCTATGGGATGAGGCTAAGAGCAGAGAAATGAGTCAGCGTGGGGCTGGCCCCGCTGAAAGGTGTGGCTGGGTGGCTGGCCTTGGATGGCCTTGACATATGTGCATCATAAGGAATTTTCCCCAACCGCTACTTGTTCGGTGGAGAAAACTAAAATCACACAGAGAATGGCACAAGCCCAGGACCCCACAGGAGTCATAGCGTGGGCCAGGCCTCTGCCTGCTGCAGAGCGGAGCCTGTGACAGGCATCCAGGTGGGAGCTGGGGAGCTTGTGTGCAGGGCTGGAGCCACTGTCCCCTTCCTGACCCCACCTGGCCCAGCTCTGGCCCCTGGAGGACCAAGGAGGGTGCTTCTGTTCATGCCGGGCCTCCCCTGGCCCTTTCCTCCGCCACCTGTCCCTGCCCCAGCACACAGGTTCCCTTTTCATGTGGGAAGAAAGCTGGGCACTTGTCTGCAGGAACAGCTGGGCCTTGTCCTCTCAGCTGTGGCTCAATGCCTGCCCGGTGCCGCACAATCCCGGCTGTGTCCTGGGAGCCCCTGGGCTGAGGGAAGCGCCTTGGCCGGGACCCAGGAGCTGCAGGGGGACTTGGGCTGTGTGAAACGAGGGCCCCAAGGTGTCCATTTCTCTGGGCCTCCTGCTTTTTCTCAGGCGCCCCGGGGGAGTCAGCACTGTCAGAGGGGAGATGCTGGGCTGAGTCTGACATCCCAGGCCTGGCCTCTGCCTCTGTTCTTCCTTATTGGCCTCTTGGCTCCCTGGAGAGAAGGAAGCAGGTGAAGACAGTTGCAACCCTTTCGCTTCTCACTGCCCTCCCTGGAGCTGCTTCCCCCTGGGGCTGGAGCCTCCTCTGTAGGCCTTCAAGGAAGAGTGTGGCGGGAAGCAGCTGAGTGAGGCCTGGTTCTCCATCTGGGCCTCAGTGGTGCGTTTGTTTCTGCCTCTTTGGCCTTCAGTTCTGGGAGGTGGGGAGCTCTTCCCACTGTGCTGACACCCAGCACAGGCGCCTCAGCGCACTATTCAAGGCTGACTCATCCTCCACCGACCGACTGCCTTTGACTTTCAGCACTGCGAGCCTGGCGCTGACTCACTTTCCCGGCTAGTGGCCATCGCTCCAGACACAGATTTGCTCTGGCCCCACTGTCACACCAACTGCTCTGCAGCCCAGTGGCACCGGGACGCGCATGTCCTGGTCATGCTCCCTTTGTGGGCGTTGGAGGCTGAGACTCACGAAGGTTCAGTAACTCGCCCAAGGCTACACAGTTGGCAGCCTGCGTCTGTCTCATCTTGAGGCCTCTGCTCAGACCCTGCAGCCTCGGGAACCTCACCGGGCATCTTTGCTCCAATAGCTATGTCTTCTGCCTGCAAAGCTGTTTTCTTGAATCAGATGACCACCTTTTATTGAGTTCCTCCCTTATGCTTAGGCATGGGCTTCCATTCCAGAGGGAGAAACAGCTCATAATCATGTGGATAAAAGAAAAAAAAAAGATCAGGGAGTGTTAACTTCTACATAGAAAATTGAAAAAGAGGTGAGCTGGGATGACCGGTAGACAGGTGGTGCTCTTGCCAGGAAGATCACCGTGAGACCTGGGTGATGAGGTGGGAACAGCTGTACAGTGCCCAGAGGCCAGCACACCAAGCATGCAAGGGCCTGGAGTGTGGATGGGCACAGCGCACTGGAGGAGTGGTGAGCTGTGGGTGTGGGAACTGCAGAGACGTGTGTGTGTGTGTGTGTGTGTGTGTGTGTGTAGGTATACATGGCTGCTGCAGGCCTTACGGCACCAAATTCAGTGTCCAGCCTGGGCACTGGCTCCACAATGGCCCCTGCTCTGAGGTGCCAATGCTGCCAAGGGGCTGCCAGGGCCAGCAGCTGCCACCAGGTAGTTGGAAGGTCATCTCAGGAAGAGCTGTCCTGCTGTCTAGAGTCCCAGACAGCAGAGAGGTCTGTGGCGGGGGATGCATCAGGAGTACAGAGGTGGGACAGTTGCTCAGAGCCATGGAGTCTAAGGGGGCCCTGCTTGGAATGAATACCTGCGGGACAGCTGGCCCTTGGAGACAGAGGAGGGGGCAGCTGGGGTGCTGGGTTAGGCTGGCACTCTGGTCTCTTCCAGGAGCCTTGGTGCTGCTTGAGGTGAGAAGGCCATCCACAGTGGAGAAGGGCCTGCTTCCAGAGGCCCTGGACTGCAGCACGGGCTCTCAACTTTGGTCTGGGATGTGTCCGGTGTTTGATGAATTTTGTTGCTTGATTGATTTCATCCTGGCCCTGAAGGGAAGTGAAGAGAAGATTTCTTGATTTGAAAAGACCAAATTAGGAACAGATGTCTTTTCAAGCTATTAATAGGCAGTCAGGGAACAATGGGGCTTAGTTTTTTTTTTTTTTTCAATTTTTTTATTGTTTAAATTTAACAATGGTTATATTACATATTTTCATCATCAGAGCAGTTTAGATTAATACATATAGGTATATAAGATTGATCAAACAATTAAACATTAACCTTTCTAAATCCACATTACTTTTTTTTTTCTTTTCCCTCTTCTTTTCTTTGAAAGTTGACATATTGCATATTGTCCTCACAATCATTCTATAGAGTGCAGTGTGTGGGCATGACCCACCTCCCTATTGATGTTGCATA
>PVJA010056685.1:0-10718 GCA_004027025.1 Myocastor coypus
TGTGTGTGTGTGTGTGTGTGTGTGTGTGTGTGATACCAGGGATTGACCTCAGGACCCTGAGCTTGCCAGCCAGGAGCTTATTCTACTAAGTTATCTCCTTGGCCCCCAATTGTTGTTTATGGGTCATGTCGTAATACATTCTGTAGATTTTATTTTGATTTAAAAACTACTACAATCCTTCCTTAACCAGAATGTACAACACTAGATCTCATATTGCTATTGTAGTATAAAGACATACCTTCCTTTACCTTTTTCATGAATAAGTATTTGATCTTTTATACTCAAAGTATAATCAATATGACCTGGAAAATTATTATTAGTGTAAAATTTTGAGCCCTCTCTCAGAGTTATTGAATTGGAAGGGGGAGAATAGGTGTGTTTGTATTTTGCATGAGGAATATGCCAAAATGAACATAAAATGCAATAAAAATATAATAAAAGAGTGTTTTAAAGAAGAATGGTCCCAGAATTTTGACAAATGTTCTGAACTTCAAAGTAAATTTTGAGCAATTAAAATACAGAAATATGTAAATAAATGTTAGAAAGTTAGAACATATTAGTAGATAAAAGCTTATCTTTTACATAAATGAACACTGATGACCCATAGTCATAAATTTGCATGAGATTATTTCTCCAGCTATTGTTTATAAATTACATCACCAAATATTGAATTTGTTAATATTTTTAAAAAGATGAAGGAATGGAATTCTAATTTTATCAAAGATTTTCATTTAAAAATGTAATTATTTTTATAAGAAACTTTCCTTACTCTTGCATATGACCCAAGAGTATCTCTGCCTTTTTGTTTGTGCTTTGTAGCTACTTCCTAATTCTGGTTCTGTTCTTGTTACATAGGGACCAAAATCTACAGCATATAACTGTGACACTGAAGCAGAAGAAGACAAGCACTTAAAAGTGAACATTGATTTGGGCAATTAAGTAGGCAATAAAATGGCATGATGAATGGGCCAACATTGATTAATGCATTAGTAAAATGATTAATTATTTGCTTTAAAATACATTGATAACTGTGGTCAAACTGAAGCCCTTAATAATTGTGAGCATCTATGGTACTAAAAATAAATAAACAATGAAAAGCAGAGTATCACAAACATTTAACATTGTTATCATTAGTTAGGCATATTTAAAATAAGAATTATGGGATGAAATAACATTTTGTTTTCTTTTTTCATGTAATACTGTGATATTAGCTCACAGCATACATATGGCAAGAAAGGGAGCTCTAGCACTGAGCTCATTTGCCAATCCCATCCTCAAGCCTTATGCCTATATATTGTATCTTAAAATAAATGCTCATAATCACTTAATTACACTTTACAATTTTCCTAATATTAGTGTTCTCAGTTAGTTTCATGGTGTCCATTGTAAACTAATTTTTATTTTAATCTAAGAATTCTCCAACAGTCGATCACTGTAAAATCCACAAAATTTGTTTAGCGAAAAATAAGAGGCATAACTTAGCATTTAAAGTCTTACTTCTCAATATGATTTTTATATGAATAAGTAATAAACTGTTTCACACAGGTCACATATATAAACTCTTTTGGAAATACCCTTGTACAGCTCCATTTCATTATTCCTTTTGAAGTCCTTTCTCCTTGTGGCTTAACCTTCACAGGTAAATATGTCCTTGATTCTTTCTTTGCTCAGCCCATACTTTGACAGTTATTGCCTAGAATGTTCATGGCTGAATAATTTTTTCAGTTTGAACTTCTGAGAAAACTAGAGGTTTAGTAAAACATGAAACAAGCTTTCATTGCAAAACTTGCTATTGAGAAAATCTTTGTAAAATGTATTCATCTGCTCCCTGATCCTACAGAAGTCTATATGTTGCAGACAATCATGTCTGTCTTTCTGTGTTGGTTCAGTGCTTCCCAGAACCATTTTATCTGAACATCAGTAACCCTTATGCAACACTATGTGTTAAGAAGGAATTAATGGCTTGGGCTAAATTTGTACTGAACCTATTGTTCCAGAGCTCTGTAAAAATTATGTATACATGTATGGTACTGGCGAGCTGCAGTTTGTGAGTGAGTGTCTGAGTCAGTTTCAGGCAAGAAATCAGATAGAGGTGAAAAGTGAGAGATGGGGAAGAAAAGTTAGAGAAAACAGGGGAGAGGAATTGTGCTTTAAAAATTGTTTCATTTTGCATGTCTGGGTAGGATTTGCATGCATTCACTCTAATTCATCCATAGGCATTTTAAGGAAAATATATACAAAATTAATTAGAATGTGAAAATATGAAAACCAAATGTGTAAAACTCAGATAGACATTCATTGTTTGGGCGGCATTTAAAATTAACTTGTACTAAGTTTAATAAACATGACAAAATTCTGATTCTTAATTATTCTGTAATGAGTTTTACCAAAGCTAAAAAGTACCAAGGGCAGCACTTTTTCTTTGAGGCATGCCTTTTAATTATACATACATACATACATACATACATACATACATACATACATACATATTTGTTGTCAAATTTTTAACTTAAAATACCTTTTACCACCAGGTGTGGTGGCTCATGCCTGTAATCCCAGCACTCGGGAGGCTGAGGCAGGAGGATTGGTGCGAGTTTGAGACCAGCCTGGGCTACAAAAGTAAGCTCAAGGCCAGCCTCAACTGCATAGCGAGACCCTGTCTAAAAATGAAAAAAAAAAAAAACCAAACCTTTTACCTTTTATTACATTAAATTGGTCTTAATTGAACTCATAATTATATATGTATATATATATGTATGTATATGTATATATATATATATATATATTGTCAGATTTATAGTCTCACTTTTTTATCATTTGAATATTATTCAGCAATAACGTGCTTAAATTCATGACATTTCTAATACATTAAAATGATATTCTTTTTATTGTTTTTGCATTTCCCCGCTTGGAATTGGTCTAGATGCATTTAAATTTCATTGCTTTTTATTTATTTATTTTATTTACTTTATTTTATTTATTTGTTTTTTTCTTGTTTCAGAGCCTTTGTTTGTTTATTCACTCATTTTTATGGCCGGCTCAGCCCGCCCTGAAAGCAGAGCTGGCGCAGCATGTGGTGCCGGGGATCAAACCGCGGTCTCGGAAGCTGCCCACGCTTTTCCAAGCAGGCGCTTTAGACCACTGAGACATCCCACCGGGCCCTTCATTGCTTTTTAAAATTACTTCTTTCTTCGTAATTAATAGCATTACATTTTCCCTTGAAAAAGTAGTGGACATTGTTATTTGGTGTAAATGTTTTAGATTGGATTAATATATATGCTACTTTTTATCAGTATGTACAAAATACACACATCTATATAGTATAGAGATTATGTTATTTTGTGATATTTATATTTATTATTTAAGAACACCAGTGTTTAGTTTGTTTATTTTTATGCTTTTTTTTCTATTTTATTGAATTGGACAAGAAATAACTGTGAGAGTTTCAAAACATGTTAGCAGTACATTTTAATATTTGATACAAAGTATATTGTTGTCCTCCTAGTAGTTATACAGAGCACAGGGTACAGACATGATAATTTTTCTAATCATTCTTGGTACATAAATTTTCTTGTCATTGAACTAAGTGAAAGTAGTTGTATACATAATCCAATGTTCCATAATTGCAGTGGGTTATTGGCAAAACTGGTAATGTTGTAAGCTGTTGATTTAAGCCTTTTACAACTCAGCATAATAATCTAGCTTTACGTTTTATACCTTGTGGTTAAACTTTTCTGCTGGGTGGTTAAGGGCAATTTAAAGAAGAACTACAAAACAAATTATGTAACTTTTGTAACTCCCAAGGTCAGTCAAATCCCCTTGGGGTTTACTTTGAAACCATGTACACTGCTTTGTAGAACTGTTGTCAGGGTCAGCCATCTGGATGAGTCATGGGAGTTGCTTGACCATTTGGCTGTGTATGAAAGCCTGAGAGAATGTTTTCTTTGTAGGTGACTCGCCTTAGATACACTATATATCTTCAATCCTTTTCCTCTGTAATGTTCCATAATTTCCTTGAACAGAAAATTTGTGAAACCACTGATTATATGATGTTATAGCATGGGTTCTCTTATGTCCTGAGTCCTCACTGAACTCGAAGGGCTAGGGCCAAAATATTGGTTATCTTTTCAGCCCTTCTTTAACTCCATTTTTTAGTCTGTAAACTTAAGTTCTTAACCCTCCGGAAGACAAGCTTAGTGATACTATTACTCTATAACATAGAGGTACTTGAGCTTAACATCATTGTCTTTCTGAGTATCAACATGTTAGACTTAAATTGCAATGTGTATTATCTATCAGTCACTGATATTCTAATAAATCTCTGAAGAATGAGATAAAAGCAGTTACACAGTTTTACACAAGAATTTAGAAATTTAAGCACATACAAAATTGTAGCCTGTCGATCCTTCGGTATTTTTCCCACTCTATTACACTCAATACCACTTTTGTTTTCTTGGAAACCAACCATTTGCCTGGGAGATAGTATACCAATAACTGAAATTTCTTTAGAACCATCATCACACATATAAAACACCAGAATGGCAGTCATTCCACACATAGTTTTAGTGTTACTAATTTTCAGCTTAAGTGTGATTAACATTTTGGATGTTTTTAGTACCATTATCTAATTCATCCTGTGTATGGTTTTGCTCCTGACTTTTCTCCTGTTTTCTGCTTGCAGTCACTTCATCATTTAACTTTGATATCCATTCAACTGTATTATGCCTCTCCATTTTATTTCTTCTTTTAGGTATTTACATTAGGGAGACAATATGATATTTACATATGTAGGTCTGCTTTATTTCACTTACGCATATATGTTTGAGATACATCCACTTTTTCATATGAAGTCTTCCATTTTATCATTCTTTATAGCTGAGTAATATTCCATTGTATAAAAATACATCATTTTCCAACCATTCTTCAAACGCTGGGCATTTTGGTTGTTTTCAAGATTTGGCTATCACAAATTGTGCTGCTATAAACATAGCATAGGTGCAGAGATATCACTATGATATGGTACTGAATTTACTTATTAATTCTATTAGCTTCTTGCTAGAGGATTTTGGGTCTTCCAAGTAGACTATCATGTCATCTGCTAATAATGATAATTAAAATTTTCATTTGCCTACTCTTATTCCTTTTATTTGTCTCTCTTGTCTAATGGTTGTATCTAATGGTTCCAGAACAATACTGAATAGGAGTGGTGATAGAGGACATCATTGCCTTATACCAGATCTGAGAATAAAAGACTTCGGCTTTTCCCCCATTTAGAATTATGTTATCTATTGGATTGCCATACATGATTTTTAACAGATTGAGATAGTATTATGGTTTGTGTATAGGTGTATCCCCAAAGCTTCATGTAGTCATGGAGTGGCTTCTGGTATTTGTAATTGATTATTGTGGAAATGGCTGCTGCCCTTTCCCTGGGGCAGGTGATCTGCATTTCAATGTAAGGTAGGAAGAGATCTCTCCCAGGCTCTTGCACTCTGCCCATCGTCATGGAAGGTTGCCATTTGCCTTGTGCCAGTCTGCTTTGGAGCCAGCTGAATATGGATTGAAACCTTCAGTAACTGCAAGTTAAATAAACCTTTTCTTCCCTCATTTTGAGTGTCAGGTGTTTGTCTCAGCAACAAGAGAAGAGTAACTAAGACAGGTAGAGACCTTCTATTCCAATTTTCTTTAGGACTCAACATGAATTAGTGCTGGATTGGTCAAAATCCTTTTATGCATCAATTGAGATGATCACATGATTTTTAGCATTGGCTCTATTGATATGATGTATTACATTTATAGATTTGCGTATGTTTCACCATCCTTGCATTCCTGGGATGAATCCTACATGGTGTACAATCTTGATGATTTGCTGTATTCTAGTGGCATGAATATTATTGACAATTTTGGCATGTATGTTCATGAGAGAAGTTGACCTGTAGTTCTCTTTTTTAGTTACATCTCTCTCTGCTTTTGGTATCAGTGTAATACTTGCCTCTAGGAAAGATTTTGGAACGACTGCTTTCTTTTCAATTTCACTAAATGATTTGAGAAGTATTGGAATTGTATATTCGGTAAATTTCTTGTAGAATTCAATAGATAATCCATCAGGGCCTGGACTCTTCTTTGTTAGTAGGTTTTCTATTGCATTTTATATTTCATTGGCTGTTGTTGGGTTATTTAGAGTTCTAATATATTCTTGATTCAGTTTTAGTAAGTTGTACCTTTCTAGGAACTTGTCCATTTTGTCTGTGTCTTCAACTCTGTGGGACTAAAGTTTCTCAAAGTATCTATTTATGATCTGCTGAATCTCTGCTGGTCTGTAGTAATTTCAAACTTTTCATTCCTTATTGCTTGAATTTGAGTCCTTTATTTCCTCTTTTTGATGAGGGTATCTAGGGGCTTATGACTTTCACTTAATCTTTCAACGAACCAGCTTTTTGACTCATTAATTCTTTGTATTGTTTTCTTTGTCTCAATTGAATTAATTTCTGCTCTAACCTTTATACTTTCCTCCCATCTTTAGGCTTTTAGTTTCATTTGCTCTTTCTTTCTAGTCAGTGTAGTTGCAGCATGAGGGCAGTTATTCGTTACTGTTCTGTTTTCTTAATGTATAAGTTCAGAACTATAAAGTTCCCTCTGAGAACTGGTTTCATTGCATCCCATAAATTCGGGTATATTGTGTTTGAATTTTCATTAAATTGTAGATATACTTTAATTTCTCATTTAATTTCTTCTGTAACCCACTTGTTGCTTAGAAGGGTGTTGTTTAATATCCAAGTATTTCTTGGATTCTTGTGGTTTTGTTGTCATTTATTTCCAGTTTCATTGCACTGTGGTTGGATAATATGCATTTGATAATTTGTTTTCTTGCATATACTTAAGCATGACCTATGCAATAGTATGTTGTCTATTGTGGAAAATGTCTCATGTGCAGCTGAAAAAACTGTGTATTCCGAAGTGATTGGGTGGAACATTATTTGTGTGTCCACCAAGTACTGTTTTTCATCTTTGATAATTTTTTGTCTGCTTTACCTAACTTTTGTGGATAAAAGGCTGTTAAATTCTCCTGTTAAAATTGCGGTATTGAATGATAGATTATTCATGTCCATTGAGATCTGTTATGTAACTTGTTGCTCCCATGTTGACTGCATAAATATTTATGAATGTTACCTCTTCATCTTAAATTTTCATAACCAGTATGTAGTGGCCTTCTTCATTTCATTTGCTCAATCTTGGTTTGAAATTTAGACTGTCTGCAAACAGGATTGCTACCCCTGCATTTTTATTTTTGTTGTTGTTGCTGTTGAGGCATATAGTATTGTTTTCCATCCTTTAAATTTTAGGCAATGAGTGGCTCACGCCTGTAATCCCAGCACTTAGGAGGCTGAGGCAGGAGGATTGGTGCCAGTTCGAGACTAGCCTGGGCTACAAAAGTGAGCTCAAGGCTAGCCTCAACTGCATAGAGAGACCCTGTCTCAAAAAGACAAAAAAAAAAGGCAATGAGTTTCTTTATGAGTTAATTGCATTTCTTATACCCTGCAGATTGTTGGATTTCGCTTCCTTATACACTCTTCCAGTCTATTTCTTTTAGGGGGAGAACTGAGTACATTTAATTTGATGGTTATAATTGAAATGTATTGACATATGATTGACATGTCTTTTTGCTTACCAGTGTTTACCCCTTTTTCTCCTGTGTTTAATTAGTTATCCTATTTAGTGGTTTACTTCTGTTCTCATTTGTGGAGTTTGGTTCCTTTAGTCCCTCTCTAAAATATTTTTTAGTAGTCTGTGTAGGGATAGTTTTGAGATCATGACATTCTTTAATTGCTCCTTCTCGTGGAAGTATTTCACTTTTCCCTTATACCTGAGAGTTCTGCAGGGTGTGAAAGTCTGAGCTGGAACTTGTTTCCATGGAGGACTTGAAGCATTCTGCTCCATCCTCTTCTACTTAATGGTTTGTGAAATGAAATCTGCCATTAACCTGATGGGTTTTCCTTTAAAACTGATGTTACTTTTTTCTCCAGCTTTTAGTATATTATTCTTCTGCTGGATTTGTGAGATCTTGACCACTACATGGCTGGGTGTATTTTTAGTTCTGTTAATGCTATTTAGAGTTCTGTTGCTTCAGATACCTAAATGTCAGATTATTTTCTCATATTTGGGAATTTTTCTGCTATTACTTCTGCCTATATTCTTTTTATATCCTTTGTATTCACTCCTTTTTATTGTTTCCTATTAATCTCACAATTGTTCGTTTTTCCATCATCTTGCGGCAAGTGAAGTATTTTTTTTTTCCTGCATCATAGTTGTTTTTAAGAGATCCTTTCTTACCTTTTCACTAGCTGCAACTGTGTCTTCAAGATATGAAACTCTGTCTTCACTTTATTCATACAGTGTTGCTAGCTTGTTATTCTGATTTTAATTACTTGTACATCTCTTTGAAGCTGTTTCATGTGATCTATTTCTTTCTTGTATTGCTTGTTCAGGGAATCTATCATTTTTCTATTCTCCTCTAAGTAGCAGCATTTAAGTCTTTCAGTATAGTTATCCTTTCTTTCTCTACTTCAAAGATTGCTTCTGCTATGATCTCTTTTCTACCTTTCTGCAGTTGTTCTGCTACTTTAGATGCTATTAATTTAGATTTTTTTTACTTCAGAGTTTATTTCTGTTTTGATTTCTTCTATACTTTCATGCAGTTGTTTTTATACTTCAGACTCTATTAATTCATGCATTTTTTTTACTTCAGAAGTTATCTCTGATTTGAGTTCCTTTATGTGTTTCTGCACTTGTCTGGCTACCTCAGATGCTACCAATTCAGAGATTTCAGCTCCATGCTTTCCATTTTATTCCATGGTACTATCTCCTGTATTTGTTCCGGATAGGCTCTGAACCTGAGATTGCATCTTGTGCCTTCTCTTTTTAATTTTATATGATCTCTGCACTTTGATGAAGTTATGTTGTTAGCGCCTATTGAAATTTGTGTCCAGATCCACCAGTCTTGATTCCATTCAGATGTGCCTAGCTGGGTCTGACTGCTCTGCTTAGTTTCTTCCTGCTACTGCTGGGCACAGGCTTGGTCAGTCCGCATGGGCAGGCGGGGGCTGAGTTCTAGTGGATTGAGGGGTGGAGGGAACACGCTGGTGGATAGTTCCTACCTGAGGGCCAGCCCAATTGATCAGCATGGGTTGTTGTAGGCAGAGTTCCGGTTGCTCGCTGGGCAGGTTCTGTGCACCAGCAGAGAGGTCCTGCTTGGGTGCAGGCCTGGTCAGTCAGCATCACCACTGTTTAGTTTTATTTAAACTATTTATGAAAGTCTGTTAGTGTGTTTGCTTATTTATTTATTTACTTATAGATATTGAACTCAGGACTTTGTACTTACCAGGTATGCACTTAAACTTCTGAGCTGTCTTCCAGGTCTAAATTTGTTTTCTTAATCTGTGAATATTCATTGATATTTCTCCTTATAATTTATGGTAATTTGAAACATTCCTTGTATTTCCTATATAGTGTCCCAGATATGAACCAATTTTTTTAAAATTTTATTTTCACAACTTTGAGGCAGACTTTGCCAAATGGCATTATTATTTTTTGGTTTCCTTTTTCAATGCAGATCATTATTATATGTGTACAACGTGGTCATACTCACCATTTCATTTTTTTCTTTATTCTGTCTCATTTGCAAAACTAGGGGCACTCTATCAAGAAGTTTCACTGACCCTTTCACTTTCTTTTATATTTAAAAAGTGATTAACTGTTGCATTTCATAATTAATTACAAAATCAATTTTAATTATGCAGTGGTTTATTTTTGTTGTATTATTGTACAATTCTTAAGCTGTCTTGGTTTCTCAAAATACTAAAACTTCATATGCTCTTTCTTTCTGTGTTTTATAAACTAGCATTAGTTGTCAAGCAGTTAATCAGGGATCACTGAGTTTGAGCTGCTTTCTTTACAATCTCAATTGCTTCAATTTTACAATGATGGAATAAATTCATGTTTTTCTTCTTTTGGTCCTTAGTACTCCATTTATCTGTCTTTGCTCTCTTAGCATTTTCTCATAAATTCTGTATTGAGCCAGTTATCTTTGTATTTTATTTTGGTACATTTTTTTGTTTCACCATTCATTTGTCAAACATATGGAGAATTTTCAAATTCCATATCAGCTATATAAATGCTAAGATTATAATTATGAATCTGGATGTTTGTATTTAATTTAACACCATATCACTGTGTATTTGAGATAAGGAGAATAATTAACCTATTCCAGCGCACTTTTAAACTACTATTCCAAGCATGCTTTTTTAAAAAGTTATCATTTAGTAAAAGAAAATGTGGTTGCTCCAAGGACAAGTTCAAATCTAACATTATATGGAAAAAAGAACGGCAGATATCCAATTATCTGTATACGTGATTATTCTCATGAAATGAATGCCAAAGTAAATACTGAAGTAGAAACTACTACACTCTGGCTGATACCCCAGGTGCCTAGACTTTACACGCCTAATTGGTCACTTAAGTACTATCGTTGAGTGAATCACATCCCCTTTGGACTTCAGCTGTACTTAG
Organism: Myocastor coypus; assembly: GCA_004027025.1. Taxonomy (NCBI): domain Eukaryota; kingdom Metazoa; phylum Chordata; class Mammalia; order Rodentia; family Myocastoridae; genus Myocastor; species Myocastor coypus. The sequence continues at coordinate 10,567 of PVJA010056685.1, forward strand.
GTAGTTGAAATAATTCTTCAAGTAGATTCCAATTCTAAAATTCTACTTTTGTCTTTAGGGGGTGTATTAGTTACTTTTTACTCGTTGCTGAGGCAAATACCCGACACTCAAGATGAAGGAAGGAAAGGTTTATTTAGCTCACAGTTTGTGGA
>PVJA010056686.1:0-10718 GCA_004027025.1 Myocastor coypus
ATAGGGTGGTGGTTCATGCCCACACACTGTGCTCTGTAAAACTATTGTGAGGACAATATACAATGTGTCAACCTTTAAAATAAGAAAGAGGAAAAGAAAAAAAAGTAATGTTGATTGAATGTGTGAATGTTTAATTGTTTGATCAATCTTATATACCTATATGTATTAACCTAAATGGATCTGATGATGAAAATATGTAATATAACCATAAAAAGTCAATATCATAAGTGCTGTGAGTGAAGACTAGATGTCATATTCTTTTATGGGTGTGTATGGTTCTTCAGGGTTGCATGTGCAGTCACCTTTTGTACTGTGGTATCATTTTTCTGAGGAAAATGATTGTTAGAGATCACAAGTCCTTCTGATTGGATCTTTGAGGTAGGTACAGGAATTCTGTGTAATACAACCCATGTGTGTTCAAGTATACCACAGGTTGAATTCTGTACATAGTAGAAGTCTCTTAAAATAGTAGCAACTGTTACAGAAAATATTGATATAATAATTACATTTTCTCAATAGAAATGTCTTAAAAACTCATGTGTGAGACACTGTGTCTGGCATAGTTAGGTTCTTTCCTTTGACACTGATAAAAACTATATTTTAGTATTATTTTAGTATACTCCTTGTAATTCTTTTCAACAAACTTCCAAGATAAATTTACATATGAGAACGCTCAGCTTTATAGAGGAGGATTCCTAAATGAATGTATCTGGACTAGTTGAGTGTGCTTAAAATAAAACCTGGTTTTATCCAGTTCTTGAGATATTTACTATTTTGTTCCTCAGCTCAAATATCTTCGTGCAATGGAGATTATCATTTCAGATAATACTACTGATTCTCTGTCTTTTAGCAACTAATAATAAGCTTAATTTATAATATGATACCTGCAAAACATAATGATTTTGAATTATTTCAGAGATTAAATTGAAAATTTACAAAATAAAAGATATTACTGACAAGAAAAAAAAAAGAAATCAATAGTTATAAAAATGTCAGATCCTGAAGGCTCAAGGGTATAATGGGGCTAAAAAAGAAAGAAGGGTATTATGAAGGGTATTATGGGGCTAAAAAAGAAAGAACACTGGTAGAGTACTTAACTCTGCTTGATTGGTTCTTACAGTATGCATAATAATGGCCAGCTATGCATCACAGTGACCAACCTTTTCTAGGAAACAGATGGAACTGAAACAGGCTCTATTTTTTTTTTACTTTTTAATTTAATTTAATTTTAAAGAGTAAAACCAAAAAAGTAAATAGCAAAAACAAAGACAGAGTAATGTAGAACAATACATATGGTACAGATTTTCAAAACAAAACTAGGAAATTAACTATAGTTTTTGTGTATTTTTATCACCAAATCTGTTGCTCAGATTAACAGATATAGGTATTCAAGGTTGGACAGATGATTTAACATTAACACTTGCTTTCAATAAGTTTTAATTTTTTCTTTTCCTTTTTACTTCTTAAAATTTGTTTTAAATAGTGCAATCATAATTGATAAGACATTACAAATGGTACATATTTAGAAGATCGAGATGAGAGGTATTCAGCCATGGCACTTGTATTGCACATTGCTGTCTTCGATGTAGTTGCTCAGATTATACATATTAGCATACAGAGTTAGACAAACTGCAAATTTTAAACATTAACTGTTATTTTCAAAGAACAGATGGAATTAATACCACAATATCAGCTCAGCTATCCTGTGTATATACTTGCTTGATTTTACCCCTTCACTTTTTCTGTCTTTTTTTCTTTTCCCTCATCTTCATTGTTTATTCCTTATGTTCAGTTTCTTTATGGTTTACTATATCTACCTTTCAGATTTTACTTATTCTTTCAGGTTCTTACAGTAGGGAGAAAATATGATATTTACATGTGTAGGTCTGATTTATTTCACTCATGAGCATAGCCTCTAGATGTATCCATTTACCTATAAAGTTCTGAAGTTTGTCTTTCTTTATGGCTGCATTATACTCCATTGTATAAAAATACCACATCCTTTTTATCCATTCCTCGGGTGATGGGCATTCTGGTTGTTTCCAAGATTTGGTTATGACAAATTGCGCTATTATAAACATTGGCACACATGTATCACTGTAGTGTGGCATTTTCAGTTCTTTATTTTTTTAATTTATGTGTTTCACAAAAGGTCTCACTATGCAGCTCTGACTCATGTTTTAGCCTCCCCAGCATTGGGATTTTGGGTGTGTATCTCCATGCCCAGAATCAGTGGCCTGTTCAAGGTGCTCAGAGGTGGAGCTGGTGGGACACACAGTGCCAGGGATTGAACCCTAGTCCCTGAGCTTGCCTAAACAAGCAACTATCTTGCCAGCCTTTGTTTTCAGTTCTTTTGGAAAAATACCCAGAAGGAGAATAGCTCGGTTAAATGGAACTTCCCAGTCCTAGTTTTTGAGGAGTCTTCATACTGGTTTCCATAGTGGTTGTATCGGTCTACATTCCCGCCAGCAGCTTAGAAGGATTCCTTTTTCCCCACTGCCTCTCCAGAATTTGTTACTATTTGATTTCTTTATGATAAACATTCTTTCTAAGGTGAGATGATACCTCAGTGTTTTTTTAAATTTGCATTCCTTGAATGACCAGTTCTGTGGAACACTATTTAATGTATTTATTTGTCAATGATATTTTTTTCCTCTGAGAAGCATATATTTATCTCAGATGCCCATTTTTGGACTGGGTCTTTCAATTCTGGGAACCTGATTTTTTTTTCAGTTCTCCATATATTCTAGATATAAGTCCTTTGTCTGAGTGAATGTTAGTTAAGACTTTTTCCAATTTTGTGGGTTGTTTTTTCACTCTATTGGCAATTTCTTTGGATGTGTATCAATTTCTCGGTGAGATGTGATCCTAACTGTTGATTCTTTAAATTATTCCCCGTTCATTTTGGTTTTTTTTCATGAAACTCTCTGCCTACCCCTATGTCTTCAAGATTTTCACCTACTTTATCTTCCAGTAGCCTTAGCATTCCTGTTCTAAAGTTTAGGTCTTTCATCCACTTTAACTTTAGTTTAGTGCATTATGATAGACCTGGATCTAGTTTTAGTTTTTAGCATATGGACAGCTAGTTTTTCCAGCATTCTGGAAAAGTTTCTGTTTATTACCTGATCCACTAACAAACTGGCTGAGGTATATTTTCTGCTACATTCCCCCCGCCAGATTCCCCCCAAATCTTTGTTAAGCATGTCGCATGTGAAGTAGAAACCAGTAACATTAGGGTTATCAGTGATCTTAGGGTGGGCCCTAGCTGAAGTTTGCAAGATTGAAAGTATACACCCAGAGTTTGTGGCTTCTTTTCCTTATTATAGGGTTTCTACATAATTTTACTGTGACAGAGGAGTAAAGGAGTTAATCTGATCTAGGAGAGTGTCCAGAAAAGACAAAGGTTTGCCCCTGATTTTTGCAATGATTGTAGGCTCTTGGCAGCCCAATTTGATGAAGTTCAGTCTGCTCTATCCATTCAGAGGTGACAAGGCATGGAGAGGTTCAAGTTGAGGTAGACCTGGATATTCAGGTTGCTTTGTGTCTTGCAGATGGAGGGGGTATTTATTTTTTATGTCTATAGCCCTTATAACTCACAGCCAGTGGGTGCAATCATCTATTGGATGGTTAGGGCAACTCTGCTTGAAGGAGGAGCAATTGTCTCCATTTTTGCTGAACCTTGTCCTATTTCCATGTATTGATGAGCTGACCTAGCTAGGCCTTTTCCTTTTCCCTTCAGTTGGCTTTCAGCAATGCAAATCTGTCCAGCCAAAGTGCCGTATAGTCTTTGAAGCAATAATGACAGGGCACTGTTACTCCATTCTCCGGAACTCCCAGATAAAACATATGTGAGCGAGTCGGCGGCAGGTTCAAACTGTAGAGCTGTAGTTTGTGAGACTGAAGAAGCGGCTCGGGCCTTGCGCACCCTTCCTGACCGGCTGAGCCCCCGCGCTGCTCCTAGCATCTTCTTGGACGTGGAGCAGGCAGGTGCTGAGCGGGGCCATGGCGCTGTCGGCTACAGTCTCCTACAAGAAGCACATGAAGCGCAAAGCTCCGCGCGGCTTCCTCCGGCGCCTGTTCAAGCGGCAGAAGCCCCACCTTAGTCTGGAGACGCGCTGTGACGTGCTGGTTCATTTGAACTGTTTACTCTTTATTCATCGGTTAGCAGAAGAGGCCAGGATAAATGCTTGTGCGACTAAGTGTGGAATCATTAAGAAGGATCACATTGTGGCTGCAGCAAAGGTAATTCTAAAGAAGAGCAGAGGTTAGAAGTCAAAGAACACATTCTTGAAAAATATATGATGGCTTATTTTAGTTGGTGGATTCCAGTACTGCAGACCCTGGAAAGAAAACATTCACTGAGAAATTTAAAAATGTAAGGAACTGTTTTAAATAATTCTATGTCACTTAAATATAACCTTGAAGAATGGACATATTAATAGAAGTAAGCTATCAAGAGTAAGTCATGAAGAAATAGAATATATGAACACATGTGCATCAGGAGACTTAGTCACAAATCTCTTCAGAAATCTCTTTAACAAGGAAAACCCACACTGGACAGCTTCAAAGCATATTCTGTTGAGTTTTCAAAGAATGCCATTCTTTTAATGCTTCAAAAAATAGAATCAGGTACTCATTCTATAAGGTTTCAGTTTCTCTCTACAAAATTCTTAAATAAAGAAAATAATTTCTACTATTTTAACTCCTGAAGAATAAAAACACTATTGAGAAAGCAAACATGAATGTTCTGTTATTTGAGCATCAGAACACTTAACTCATACTGTTAAAGTTCAGGGACCAAAATGCGAATATAACACTTCCAAGGCTCTATAGCTTCCAAGTAGCTTTAATTTTCTTTACGTGCGAGCACAACTCTGAATTAGCCAAGTATAGTGGTCTTACCTGTAATCTCAGGTGCAGGAGGCTCGAGCCATATGATTACTAATTCAAGGTCAGCCTAATCAATATAGCAAGATCTTGTCTCAGAATCAAAAAAAGAGTTGGCTTGAGTTTTGCTTAGCACCAAAATGAAGAAATGGAAAGAAAAAGAAATGAAAGAATAAGAGAAGCCATCTTCTTAACGTCTTAAATCTTTGTTAGCTTTATTTCTTTTTCATATCCTCTTTTGACCTGAAAAATTTCCCACTCTTATAATTTTCCTTATAAAGTACTTGTACTGACAACAAACTTTTCAGAGTTTAAACTGTAACCACTTTGATTTGTTTAAAAGTGCATATAAGAAGAGACAAACTGCTAGAAGACAAATTGATTCAAAGATATTTCTTGCTTGAGATCAGGATGGTTTGGCATTTGTACTTTAAGTTTATCTCAAAGACATAGTTAACAAGAAATACAGTTGGAAAGAAGAATGGCCCAGCTCTGCTAAGTCTAGTTTGGAGATCTTTTTTTTTTTCTTCTTTACTCAACAACCACCATGATCTCTGCCTGTTGAGTGAACAGTAGCCCTGCCTAAGTAAGAGTCTGTGCGCTGGCAAGTTTGAGTGAACCTGAGATTTGTGTGTTGAGTTTGGACAGCCAGGAGACCAACTTAGGAGACTGGCTTGTCTTCAGGTTGGAGAGCTTTTACCAGCCAGCTGTCTATGGTGGAAGCAAGAACCAGAGGCCATAAACTGGCAGTCGTGAGTACTGCTTTTAGCCTGCAGGTAAATTTTACTTAATACACAAAGTTTTTGTTTTTTAATCAACTGATTATATTTAAAAATTAAGTTTCCCATATAAGTTTAATTTTTGGGCTTTCTTTGAATATTAGACACTGACAGTAAAGCATCCATAATCAGTTAAATCTGAGTAGTAGCCCCTCTTTAGATGCCGTATATTCTTTACTTCACTTAGGTCTGTTTTACTTGTTAACTGCAGGACTTCTTTAGGTGTTTGAGGCCGTAGTCTGTTTGAAAACTTAAAATCTGTTATTTATCTTGATATTTCTGGCAAATTTTAACACTATACCAAAACTAGATAATTTTCATGGAGACAGTGCAGAAGTCCTGAGATCTGAGTGTTAAATTACTCACAGTTCTCAGTTTTCAAATCAAAATGCTATTAACATGAATAATCTCAAATTATCTTGCCAGATAATTGTGTCAGACATTATAAAATGAAATTGTGACCTAATTAAGGACACTTAGGAATCCATGATTTAAGAGTCAATCTTGCTAGAATACTACAATATAAAGAAAAACAATAAATATTATCTATGTGCAAAAAGTGTTTATAATACAAGGGAGTTATTTTACAGCTTTAGGTTTGGAATTTTAACAACCAGAAGGTGAGAGGGAGATTATCTGTTTTAATTCTGTCACTGGCTCATAAAACATTACATAAAAATAAAGTTTTATGTTTTTAAACAGTATGGATTTTCCCTCCATATTTTGTGGGCCATGACACTTTAGTTGTGAAGTCCAGATTTCCAACTAAGCATTTTTTTCTTAGTGGGCTTTTAAATCAAGTTTGATCTCCTAGGATTTGAGAGTTAAGGCAGTCAAGATTTAAATGAAGAGGAAAAACAGCTCTATCTCTATTCACATTAATGTGTGAGACTAGTTATAATGTGTAAGTACTAAAAATAATTTAAATTTGAAAATAAAAGTTAGAATTGAGTATACTGTAGTTTTCTTTATACTAACCATGTAGGGAGAAACACTGGATACTCACAATTGTGTAATGTAGCTATAATTAGTATAAAAGTTCACGTTACAAATAATTTTGAAAATAAAATTTTTTCTTGTGCAAAGTTTTAACCAGTATTTTAAAAAAATCTTCCTCATGATATAAACAATACATATCTTTCATTAGCACTGTATACTGAGAAATTGATTAATAAAATATTATAAACGTTAAAAAATAACATATGTGAGCTAAGGCGGGATGGAGAGCCATGCTGTTGGTGGGGATTTAGCTTTGAGATAAGAGGCTATAATTTCCCAGGGCACAAAAGTTTTCACATCAGAGCTGAAGCACTAACCACAAAACACCACATACTACCTCAGTTGTGTTATGTTGATTACCTTTATGCCTATCCTTCTTTCTGCATACAGCAGAGGTGACTTCAGGCCTCCAACCTAGCCCAGCTCATGGTACTTACTTACCTTCTTGCCACTCTTTTCTTCATGAACTAATAAATGCCATGTTCAGCCCTGGGTCAAGGCCCTTGTTCCAGTTAGCCATCATTGTCATTGGAGCTGGACTTAGGACCTCTTGTCTCCCCAAAACTACAAATATAACTTAGTGTCTTCATTCACACCATGGGTTGCACTAGGAGTGGTACATTGGCATTAACTCACTACTATTCCAATAACTTTTACATGGAATTACAAATATGAACTTCCTGGGCCACAGTAAGAACTGGGAAAGGTTCTCTATATTTTCTAATGGACATTAGGTGATTTTCTTTTGTCAAGTTTCTGGGTAGCAGTGGTTGGTGGGCCTTGTGTTCCTTTTCTTTGAGGTCTTTGAACTCAATATTGTTGAAAGTTATCTTAGGTGGGAATGAGATGATGCCATCTGACTAGGATGTGGGGGAAGGGCTTTGTGGTCAAATTCAGGCAATGACTGGTTCAATGGGCTTGAAACAGATGAGTCGGGATCAGAGGGTGAAACTACTGGTAAGAACTACAGTGCTCAAGGAGGATAGCAAGGTAGAATTCTCAGCAAGAATGAACCCCTTCTTCTCTTTTTTCTTTAAGATGCCCGAAGTAGTCTGCTTTCATTTTCACCTCTTCAAGTGTCCTTCTTGCAGTTTCGGACTGTGAGTTTCAACTAACTCTTATCACTGACTTCCTACATGTGTATTGTGTACCCTTGAATAGTGTAACACAGACACAAGGTGAGTGCCCCTCGAGGAGAGATCATTCAGATGCCCAACTGGCCATACGCCTCATGGGGACACAGGTATGACTTAGCTAAGGCCTCCATTATGCTATATGTCAATCACCATGGAAACACAGGTGAGGCTCCAATTAACCACCATGATTTATGCTTTCCATTCTTGACACATAAATGCAGCAGCCTATTGCTTACACTGCCTCGTCCATTCACTCACACATTCATTCAACGTTCACTCAGAGCTCAAACATTCCAATCCTCTTCCTTTGAAAGTGGTCCCGAGTAATGAGAGTTGAACAGACTCTGATTCTGCTAGAATTGAGCAGTACTGGCAGACAAACTAACTGGGCTCCCCTAAGGGTCTCCCTGGATTGAGGCAGGCAGTTAGGCAGATTGTGTCCTCCTTCTTTTGGATCCAATGTGAGTGGCTTGGTGCAGAGCCAAGAATTCTCTTTCAGATCAGAGGTACTGGTGGGTGTGCCTTTCCGTCAGGACCTGGGTAAGTCTTTGTTCTGTCCAGAAGGGCCACAACTGGTGACTAAAGAGATCAGCACACTTGGTCTTTCCAGATGCAATGACTAGCAGAAACACTGAAATAACACCCAGGATTTGGAGGCAGACTTATTTAACATTACTTGGGCATTGACAAGAAATCAATCCTTATTTTAAAAAATGGCAAGCTGTTAAAGCTAAGGGAAGGAAGTTTTTACGGGGCTGCAAGCAAGAAGCAAAGAACTTTGCTGTCTTTGATTGGTTCTTACAATATCAATCACAGTGACTAGCCATTTCTAGGAGACACAAGCAACTGGAACTGCAACAAGAACTATTATTACCTGGGCAACTAACAAACGGGATGGGGGTCATTTTCTGCTATAAAAGATTTAGTAATCTGACTCAGTCACATAGCTATATACAAAGTCAACATTAAAAAGTTAATAGCATTACAGAACACAAATAATGAACTCACTGAGAAAGAAATTCTGGAAACTGCACCTTTCATAATAGCACTGAAAACAATAAAATGCTTAGGAATCAATCTAACAAACAAAGTAAAAGATCTCTATAATGAAAACTACAGTGTGCTACAAAAGGAGATCAAAGAGGATAACAGAAATTGGAAAAATATCCTGGGCTCTTGAGTAGGAAATCCATAGTAAAAATAGTCTTACAATTTTAATTGTAATGCAGATTTAATGCAAAACTGATCAAAATATTTTTACCATACCTCATAGAACTAGACAAATTTTTTATTATAAAGTACAAAATAAAGGGAAGACAATAGGAAAAAAGTTATTGTGATCTTCCATGGAAAATATATCTAAAAGCTTGCCTTGATTTAGTATAAAAACTGCCCTACATATTTTACATGTTTGTTGGCCCATTAGTCTGCCTGTTAATCTGTATCTGTGATAATTAATTTGATAACAATTTATAAATAAATAAATAAGCCTTATGCTTGCAGAAAATTTTTAAATGGTGATGAAAAGGAAGAGGAAAAGAAATTGAGATGTATTGTGTACATGTATGGATTTCCCACAATGTGTGTAATCATGTATTGCAAACATGTACTAGTAAAAATTAAATACATTTTAAAAACAAAAAAGATTGATAAGCATCTGATGATATTAAAAAGGTATAAATAGTAAATACTAGGAATAAAAAAGGATTTCATCACAATACTTGGGAGACAGAGGCAGGAGGATCAGTGCAAGTTTGAGACCAGCCTGGGCTACAAAAGTGAGCTCAAGGCCAGCCTGAAGTGCATAATGAGACCCTGTCTCAAAAAGACAAAAAAAATGGGGGGAAAATTTCAGTATAGAAAACATATCTTTTTTCTAAATAATTTTTAAGAGGAGCGTGATAGTGCACACCTGTAATTCAAGCTACTTTAGGGCACTGAGACAAGAAGATACCAAATTTGAGGCCAATTTGGGAAATTTGTTAGACTCTGTCTCTAAATGAAATTTTCAAATGGAACGAGAATGGAGCTCAATAGTAGAGCACTGACCTTGTATCCTTGAAGCTCTGTGTTCAATCCTTATTATGTACAAAATAATAATTATGACCACATGTGATGGTGCTCACCTTCAATCCCAGCTACTCCACAGGCTGAGATAGGAAAATTTCTACTTTTTTGTTGTTCTTTAGTTTTGTTTCATTGCAGTGCTGAGATTTAAACCCAGGAATATCGAAGCAACATCCCTAGCATTTTTTAAATTTAACATAAAACTAATTTAAGTAAAAGATGAAAGATTTATATGATCTGAAGAGAAACCAGAGTATAGACGATATACAGTGTGCCTAAGAAGAGTCACCTAGAGAGAAAATATTCTTTCAGGCTTTGACAGAGAACAAACTGGACAAGCAATGGCTATGTTTCATCCAGAAGGCTGACACTGACAAAAGTTCTACAAAATGCTGTACATGGTTTCAAGGTAAATCCTGTGGGGATTTGACTGACATTGGGAAATAAAAAAGCTACATGGTTTGTTATATAGGTCTTGCTTTAGTTTGGTCTTAACCATTCAGCAGAAAAGTATAATCACAAAGTATAAAAAGTAAAGCCATATTACTATGCTTTGCTGTAATAGGCCCAACTCAACAATTTCTGTCATTGCCAGTTCTGCTGATGACCCAATACTGTTGTGGACTATTGGATTATACATACAGCTGCATACTCTTAGTTCACTGAAAAGAAAGCTTTGTACTAATAGTGTTTAGACAAGATATCATGTCTGGCTGCGCACCCGCCGCGGGTAAGCCCCTGCGCCCCTCTGCCCCACCTCTGCGTTCCCGCGACTAACTTCCTGTCCCAGCCCAGCCCAAACCCCACCGCTGGGAGCTGAACCTGCGCACCCACCGCGGGTAAGCCCCTG
>PVJA010056687.1:0-10726 GCA_004027025.1 Myocastor coypus
GCCTCTCTCTAGCCTTCTGCACCCCTGCAGCTCCATCTATGACTACGAAAAGCCCCAGGAGCATCTGGAAGTTCTTTCTCCCCTCTTCTGCATGGCCGTTCTGTCCAGAAATAATTCTGGGTGGGGCTGGCAAGACAACTCAGAGGACTAAGCACCTGCTTACGAGCACAAGAACCCTGGTTCCATCCCTCGCAACGCCTGCAGCGCCAGCCTGCCCCCAGGACAGGCAGAGCTGCCCGAGTCCTGGTGTAGAGGCCCCCACCTCTAATCCCAGCTCTGGGGAGGCTGAAAGTAGGAAATCACAAGTCTGAGCTGCATAGTGAGACCCTGCAACAATGTGGTGCCCACCCATCATCCCCCTTGCCACCATTCTGTCCCTGATTTCTGGAGTTTGCAAGTGGGTCACAGTGTATCCCTCCTGTCTTAGTTACTTTTTACTCATTGCTGGGACAAATACCTGACACTCAAAATGAAGGAAGGAAAGGTTTATTTAGCTCACAGTTACTGGAGGTTTCAGTCCATATTCGGCTGGCCCAAGGCTGAGTGGAGCAGGACAGAGAGCATCTAGTTCATGGCAGTGGAACAGCAACAAAATGGTGACAGAAGCAGCCAACCAAACATGGCAGCAGAGCAACAGCTCTAGTCTGTCTCTTTTTGTCTCTCTTTATATTCCTATCAGGCTGTCTGCCTTAGGATATCCGCCCTAGACCATACCCATAGTCCCAGCCCTACTCAGACCGATAATCCCATTAGTACTAAAACACATAATCCCAGTGACTCATGAGTCAAGTCTCAATCTATAGAAGTCCCCGCCCAATGACTACATGAGGCTTTGGGGGGACAACTAGACATAAACCATAACACCTTCTGACACTACATCCTATAAACAGGATGAGCCCTGTGCACCTGCTTACTGGGCCTGTGAAGACAATAACGGTCTCTCTTCTATATTCAAGGAACACTACCTGCTGTATACTGGATACCCGATGTCGTGGTTACTTTTTACTCATTGCTGGGACAAATACCCAACACTCAAGATGAAGGAAGGAAGGGTTTATTAGCTCACAGTTACTGGAGGTTTCAGTCCCTACTCAGCTGGTCCAAGGCTGAGTAGAACAGAGCAGAGAGCATCCAGTTCATGGTGGCAGAACAGCAGCAATGGCGACAGAGGCAATGGAACAACCAAGGGAGCAGAGAGCAACAGCACTAGTCTGTCTCTCTTTTTTTTAAAATTACATCAGGCTCTCTGCCTTAGCCTATCGTCTCAGGCCATACCCATAGTCTAATCAGTACTAAGACCATAATCCCAACAGTAGTAAAACACGTAATCCCAGTGGATCGTCATTCGACTCTCAAACTCTAGAAGTCCCCGCCCATGATTGCATGAGGTTTTGGGGGGACAACTAGACATAAACCATAACACCCGACAAATATATGGAACAGTGAATTCTAGAGACCTTAGTGAGTCTATTTGGCCACATTCTTACTTTTTACTTCATGAGATTTTCTAAACTTTGACAATAAAGGTGCAGTTGTATTAGAGCTTGCTCTAAATAAAATTTAAAACATTTTCGTTTGGCCTAAAATTGAAAACATTTGAAGTTATTTCTATACAAGTCATAAAGATTCAGAAGAAAAGAGCTACATCCAAACAACTTCCCTCCTGTCCCAGAGACAGCTGTGTAAGCATCTGGAATTGTGAAACTATCCACATGTTTATTTTGTAAAAATAACAGCTAAAAAAGAAAAGCAAAAGCTTTTAACAACTGACTCAAGGACTTACATATAATCTGTAGCTCTAGTTATGCTCATCAGAATCAGTAAAGTTCCCATATGCTGCCAATACTTCCGACTCATGATCTAATGTTACCTCAAATTAAAGAATGTGCTGGGCAAAGAACTCACTTGCCTGGCAAGCACAAGGTCCTGAGTTCAATCCCCAGTGCCAAAAAAAAAAAAAGTTGAAGAATGTTATGCTGTTGGATAAAGTGAATGGTTGAAGGTCCTTAGAGTTCAGTATTAGCGTGAGCTCAAAATAGGCTTTGAAGAGAGACAACTGTAGCTATTTGATAGTTATAAAGTCCTTGAAAGGAGATAAACCCAACCTTTACTATGGCGTCATAAACATACACAACAATGTATACTTGCAACTGGGATAAAACATTGTTTCTAATATACAAGGTTTTGTGTCTTCTTATCTTTTTGAGACAGGGTTTCGCTACACAGTTCAGGCTGGCCTTGAGCTCACTTTGTAGCCCATGCTGATCTCGAACTTGTACTGATACTCCTGCCTCACCCTGCTAAGGGCTGGGATTACAGGTGTGCATCACCACACATGGCTTACAACAAGTATTTTTGAAGACAATGGCAAAGTGACACAGTGACATGCACCAACAATACCTACTTGGAAAGTGAGACGGATGGCATGCTTGAGGCCAGCCTGGGCCAGCTAGGGAGACACTGTCGTGTGGCCTTTCCAGAGGTGCCATTCTGTGGGATCCTCTGGGCCACCCCTCTGGGGGCCCAGCTTCTGTCTGATGCTTTCCAGCCCCACACAGGAGAGTAGACAGTGCTGTCCCTTGGTGACCCACACCCCCGGCTGGGCTGATACAGGAAGGTGCGCTCTCCCTCGGCGCGGTACCTCCTCGCCACCCACTACACAAAGAAAAGAACTTGAGACAGGAATTCCTGTCCCCAACCATGTGCTGTCACTGTGCCCCTCTCAGTTATGCCCAGCTAAGAATGCTGGTGCAAATTACAGAAAGCTCTCTCACTATGCAATGCACATCAAGTGCCCTCTGTCTACAGCGATGGACTCACACAGAGACACAGAGTAAGGACAAACGAGTCAGCTATGGGTGCTTCTTTCTGCCTGCTGGCCAGGGGCAATTCTAGCTGATAGCACTTCAAGCTAGAGGTAGGAGAGGCTCTGCTGTGCTAGGTCTCAAACCTGTTTCCCACTCACAGAGCCCTTGTTCCTGGTGCCTCCCTCCCTCACTGCTCAGCATAACAGTGCAGCACAGCCTGGGCTACAGGTCCGTAAGCCGCTCTACATGCCTGACGCACCAATGAGACGGGGCCCAAGAAGTCACCCTGTGCCCATCAGAGGACGGCGATGCCTTCTGCCACACCCCAGCAGCTCTGATATTCTGGACTCTAGTGGGAAAACCTCAGCACACTCTGCACTCACCCGGGCCTCAGAACTGGCATACCAGATTTCCCTGATCGGAAGGCAACAGCTTTTCCTGGTCCCCAGCGGCACAGTGCCTGGCCAGATGTCAGCTGCACTGGCATTGTGCACTAGTGATGCCCAGCGCACCCTGACACAGGATCCAAATTCTGCGAGGCCCCGTCACGTGAACGCTTTACTTGGCCAAGATCAAGTCCTGGCTTTGCCGTACCTGCTGACCCTGGCTGACCCAAACAGGAAACCAGCTCAGTGAGTTTCTCTCCAGTCCAGTTTCTTCAGCTGCTAGGAACTGACAGGATTTGAGGTACCTCAGAAGGCCGCAGAAAAGAGGCAAAGTATAATACACAGTGTCGCTGTCAGCTGTTAGCATCGCTGCGTGATACACAAAGCCAAGGTAGTGACAGGAACAGCCTCTCTCCCTCTGGCCTAGGATGATGACCTCCTCCTCCTCCTCCTCCTCTGCCTGATCCCACACGATCCTCCCCTCTACCTTGACCATCTCACGCCAGCAGTGGCTGGTGCCATTTGCTTTTTCCTGCCCCTGGCTCCAGCGCCAGCCTCTCTGCTGCCCCGGGGCTGATCGATACAAGACTGTACACAAAGCATGACTCTTTTCCAAATTTATGATGAACTGGTGACAAGTGGACAGCACTTGCAAAACACAAGTCTATTATTTAATAAAGAGAGTAATTTAGCAAAGATAAAATGATGTTTGACAGTTGAAAAAAGCTAGAATTTTCTGCCAATGATGTGAGCGCCAAATGGTCTGCTGCTATTGGTCTTACGGTATTCCAAAATTATAAAAATGTGCCTTAATATTCCATTCTTTTTAGAATTCCATTATCATTTCATTTGTTACGAGTAAGTGCTCATGACGACTTTTTCAAAAACCTAATATTTAACTTAAATAGGGGTCACACTTATGCCTCCACATCATAAACTGTTCTGTAAGCCCTGTGGCTCCCAGTAATCACTTCAATGAAGAATAACCAAAACTTAGCACAGTTCCATCTTATTCTGTTACTTCCCCTCCCTAACTAAACTTACCGTGTGATAATGCCTTAATTAAAGTGCCTGGTACAATGCTAACTCCCTAGGACACAAAGACAAGAATTGATCCTTACCTGCAAGTGACTTCCAGTGACCCAAGTGATACCGAGCGACGGGGGAGGAGACTTGTGAAATCGCTCGGTACCCACGCAGGTGATAGAAGGGAGCTGAGTGCAGACTGGCTGCCCCAGGAGGGACAAGGAGGAAGCAGGCTGCTTTCCTAGGCCCTTGCTAAGTGACAGGGAATGGTGGTTTCATTACAAAAAGAAGGCAACAAAGCCGGGCGTGGTGGCGCACGCCTATAATCCCAGCACTCGGGAGGCTGAGGCAGGAGGATTGGTGCGAGTTCGAGACTAGCCTGGGCTACAAAAGTGAGCTCAGGACCAGCCTCAACTGCATAGCGAGACCCTGTCTCAAAAAGACATAAAAAAAAAAAAAAAAAAAAAAAAAGAAGGCAACAGGCACCATGCCAAGAGCGGGGACAGCCGCCCCACACACAGCCTGCCCTGTGTGCCCATCCTGCATGCCCCTCGGTCAGCCCGCCAGCACTCCAGGGTTACAGGTTTCCGATGACTCCCTTGGGTAGTTTCCTAAAGTACTATTGGGGTGATGGAGGGGGAGGTGTTGTGGGCAACAGTACGCTATGATCCGTGCACGACTCTTCTACTTTGATATCAGTGATCACAGATTACATCACTTGGGCTTCATCGCAGGCTAATTTCCTTCTTGCTGTCAACAGCAGCGAGGACCAGTCTAGGAGGCAGAGATACCCTGGAGGGAGAACAACGGTGCTGGGCAGAGCCTGGGGAGCTTTCTAAGGTGAGGGGCCCTGCAGAACTCCAGGTAGGAATGATCCCCTGAAGGGCCCAACTAGAGTCACCACACACACCACAGCAACTGTGAAAGAGGGCCTGGAACATCCCTCGGGGTCCGTGGCTGGCCCCCGTGGAGCACTGCCCTGCTATCACGATGGAGAAGCACCTGCCCAGCCCTGCTCCATAGCTGTCCTGTACGGGGCGTCTGCCCCCCACATGTGCTGAGCGGCTGAGCAGCTGAGCAGCTGATCAGGCCTCCTGGCCCTGGTCCCCACCGCTGTGGTTTCCCTCATCTTTCACTTGCACTCCCGCCTCCCACATCCCAGGAGTGATTGTGGCCACCCCGACTCGGTGTGATGACCCCGACTCTGAAATCATGAACTGAAACTCCAACCCATTCAGGGCCTTTTGACCTGGTACCACCGCACTCTGACTAGAGGCAGCCCTGGGGATGGGACACAGGACCCCTGAGGTCTGTGCCAGGAGGCCGCTGGCCTTCAATCATCCTCAGCCTGGACACTCAGCTGAGTCCACGTTCTACACTCTGCCTGCCTCGTAGCTGTGAAATCCCACAATCTAGGAAGCAATATAATAACGGCAGGGAAGCTCAAAAAGAAATGATTCTCTCCTAGAAGTGATGATCAAATAAATCTGCATGCTTCTTAAAGCACAGGACATAAAGTATTATAATAACAACATGGAGAATGGTACTACGTAGGAGTAGAGCAACATAGGCAGTTTTACGTCATTGAGACAGGTAAGACCTGTGGATATAAAAGCCCATCACTTGTATTTAATTCCAAATAGGAAACAGATACATCGGTTGTTCCTAGTGTGAGCTGGTGGAGATAGGACAAAGAGCCAGTGCTCCACACTGTCACTGGGATGGAGGCTATGACTTCCTGGGCTTGAAAGATTACACAGCAGAGCTGAAGCACTGACCCTAAAACATTAGAGGCTACCTCAACTGTGTCAGTTGTGTCACGCACATCACACTCTCTGCATACCCTTATCTGCATATGCAGAGGTGATGTCCGGGTCTCCTACCTGGCCCACCTCAGGCACTCAGCTACTTCCTGCCATTCTCTCAGGCAGGCATCTTCAAGCCGCTCCTTTCTTCACAAGTAAAACCTGGGCACACACACACACACACACACACACACACACACACACACACACACACACACACACAAAGCCTGGGCTTGACCCTGGGTCAAGGTCTTTGTTCTGGATGGCCGTCACCATGGCTGGACTTAGGACCCCTTGGCTCCCTGTAACTAAAATATGCCTTGGTGTCTTTAATTTCAGCATGGATTGCACTGGAAGTGGAAAATGAGAATTAACTCACTGGAATTCCAATAGCTTCCTCAGGATTACAAATATAAACTTTGGGAGCCCTGATGAGGATCAGAAGAGCTCCCTATCCTGAGCAATGCAGTGAAACCCTGCCTCGAAATAAAAAGGGCCTGGGCTCTAACTCCTGCAGGACAGACAGGGTTGAGGCGGTGCCCCCTCAATCCCGCACAAGAGAAGTCTGCATGAATGTAACACTCTGCATAACTCTGGGGAGGAACACGTGGTAGGAGACACATTCTTCAGGGGCAAACACTCCAAAATATTTACCCCTAATGTCACAAAAATGGTAACACGGTGGGGTCTCAGAGTGGTTTCACATGGACACAGTCTATAACAAGCTTGCTTTTGCTCCTACTGTTAGCCTTACTGTAATTGGTAATAAAGACAGCAGTATCTAACAACCATCCATGTATTCTGACCCAGGCAGTGGTATGCAAGGCATGGCATCACACGGTATGCTTCCTTTAATTTGCTTCACTCACGAATCCTCTTGAAATAAAGAGGTGGCATTTTTATGACAGTCTAGAAATGGCTGAAGTGTCCAGTGGTGGAGCTGATGCCCAGCACTCTGCGTTTAGCTTGCAGGTCCTGTCTGCACAGACCCTGGCTCTGCCTCTCACACAGTGGGTAACGAGTGACTGCATCTCTGTAATTTCAGCCAAAAATAGGCTGCTCCACCTGCCGAGGTTGGAGGATGGGAGAACTCAGGCTTTGCTGCAACAGGTAAGCAGATGGAGGCAGCCTGCCAGGCCGCTCCGGCAGGCTGCGAGCCTCCCTCAGCTGCTTCTTAGTTCCTGAGACGTCCGACACCCTTCCTGTTCCGCCTCCTGTTTCTCACCTACACTTCACTCTCAAGCCTGAGGCAGGCCAGGCCTCCCATGGGGACCTTGGCCAGTGTCTGTGGAAACCAGGTTTCCCGCTGCCCCGGCCTGGCCCTAGGGAGCTCTGGTGCCACGGCTGCAGGCTCTGCCAGGCACTTCCACACCTGTCACACCTCTCCAGCCTTGGCAGGGATCTGTAGGCTGCCATATTCCTGAGGGAAGGTGGCTAACTGTGGTAACTGTGTGATCATGGTAGGCCTTCGAGTACTGGGCAGTGTCCTTTTACTCTTCCCACTATGATGACTGGGTGGGCTGTTTTCAGTCAGCGCATGCTTGGCACCCAGTATGGATTCATGGTCTGTAGCTATATTTCTAGTATTGGGGAGGAGGGGCACTGAAAGAAGCTCTTGGTATTTATTCAGTTTTGCCTTAGCCTCCATTACCATTCATAAATGCTACAGGGCCAGGAAACCCAAATGAACTAAAATTATGCTGACAAATAACATTCACAGAGATCATGAAAGACTTCAAAAAACCAAGTCCTCTTGAGATTTCTAAATAAAGTCTTAGCACGTAAGGTAATGATGACTGTCCCTGGAGTGAACGGCGATATCTAATTCACCTCAGAAATGTCACCAACACTCGAGCCACTGCACCCTGCCACAGATCTCAGACAACTTTGTCCTCACAGCAGCAGTGTGTGTCAGCTTCTCCCTATGGCCAGGAGGGCGGGACTAGTGGGGAAAGGTGCTCAGCTATGCAGAGAGGAGGAAGCGGGCTCCAATCTGCGGGCCTCAGGTCCAGGGCAGCTGGACGCTGCTCCTGTTGGCGCCGTGCTGGTGTGTGAGCATGCACTGGGGCCCTGAGCCACACAGAGCCAACCAGCTGCCATGGAGAGCACAAGGCTGGAGGTGAAGGCCAAGTATTTAGGGGCCGGCCCTTTCAGAGAAATCTTATAGGTTCTGAACTAAACAAAAAAAGCAGCGACCTATGGGAACATCCTATTTGCTGACCTTGCTTCTATCCCCAGCTCATGCTGTGACTCTGGCCAGTAGAAAAGCCTCGGGTCTGACCACTGCCCAGTTGACTGGGTCGCAGTCCACCCCGAAATGTGTTTGGTACAGTGATGGAGTGCTAGGACACAGTCTTAGCCCTTGGGTTCTAAGCCCTGCGTGCCTCACGCGCTCTTGGGTCTGTAGCTGCCTTCTGAATGCGTTTGGCCAAAATTATCTCACCGAGACCTGTTCGCATGTGGGCCAGGAACCCAGAAGGGGCCACGGCCACTAAGATCATACAGACTGGTCAGTGGTTCTCAACCACAACTACCATTCAAATCGCTGTGGAACCCTAAAAAAAGGAAACTGCAGTACTTGAGTTGCACCCCACATTTCTTAAATTGGAATCTTGAGCAAGAGAGGGCAGTTATGAGTGTGTTTTAAAGCCCCACCCCCTGCTGATTCTGCCATTCTTGCCATTATAACACCAGGTCCAGACCAAGTTAGAAGCTGTGTGAAAGGAAGGTCCTGAGGTTTGAACAGTCAAGCCAAAAATTTTCAAAATTTAAAAATGGTAAACTGTGAAAACTTACTGATGTATTTTAACAAATTATTTAGGCTCACAGCACCAAGTACCTTACTTAAGTTGCAGCCAATAATTACACACTAAGCGTGAAACCTTATGAAGTAGGATTACCTCAGTTTAAAATCCATTTGTGACATAATAATTTACGGTATTGGATCTCTGTCTGGTGTCTGACAAAGAGCAAGCAGTTTCCTCTTGGGATTTCCTGACAAGGGGAGGTGACAGGAGTGTACTATGTCCTATGCCAGATGTCTTAAAACTCTTAGGATTTCCTGAGGGACAGGAGTTCTTGCTCTACAGAGGGGATGCCCTGTGAGCCCCTCCGTGATTTCAGGGCAGAGGCTCTGTGTCCTCTGAGCCTGAGGAGGCATTCTGCACTCCCAGCCACATTGCCCTGCAACTTGTGGGGAGAAAGAAGGCCGGTTCACAGCTGCGCCTATGGCCGGCGGGTGTCAGCAACAAGGCCCAGAGTGCTCCCAGCCAGCAAAGGCGCCCGTGCACCTGGTGGGGGGGCAGGGTGAGCATCCTGACTCCAAGCATGCAACACTTGGGGACCACACCCTCTGGAGCCCACTCCCCCATGCACTTCACGCCTTTCCTCCATCCACCCTTTACAGGGCAGTGCCAAATGTCCATAAAGCAGCCTGCTGAGCTCTGTGACCCATTCTAATAAGGCACTGAACTGAAGACAGGGGCTGGGGACACAGCTTGGTGGCATAAGCACCTGCCTGGCAAGCACAAGGTCCTGAATTTTTTTTTTTTTTTTTTTTGTGGGACCAGGGTTCGAACTCATGACCTTGCACTTGCCCAGCAGGCACTTGTGCCTCGGAGCTATCTCCCCAGCCCCAAGGTCCTGAATTTGATCCTCAGTACTGGGGAAAAAAAAAAAAAAAAAAAAGTCACTATGAGTCCAAGCACAGAGCCATAGGGGCCCCTGTCATGTGGCCAGCAGGTCTTAACCACAGGCCAGGACTCAGGCCAGGGTGGGGGTGGGAACAGCACAGGTGGCTACACAGGCATCCCTGGGGAACAGCCAGGACCAGACACAGGAAAGCCACGCTGGAGTCTGTAGAGCTTGTCATTGGTTAGGGAAACTCCCCCAAGTCTGACATCGGAAGCATTCTGCAGCTCTTAGAAGATCATGGCTAGAGAAAAAGGTCCCTTGGCTTAGATGAAAAGTCACCAGGTAGGGGCCTTGATCACCCAAAAGAAGGCAAGCATTTATACAAGCAAAGAGCAGGAAGGCTCTGCGGGGCAAGGAGAGGCCTGTGGGGCTGTGTGGCTGGCATTTCTGAGCAGAGCACTGGGTACAGATCGCTAAGCTCGGCTCTTGGGAGGCTGAGGCGGGAGGACAGGGAGTTCAAGGCCAGTCTGGACTGGATGCTCAGACAGTGTCACAATAAGGAAGAAAAGAATTACAATTTTTACGACTTCCTAATTGTGAATGAAATGAAAACAGATGGAGGAAAAGAACTTGGAGGGCAAAAGTAGCTACAGCTGCCTCTGGTTTATGTATCAGCTCGAGCCCTGGCCTCTCTCCTTTCTGCCCACTGCCAAACTATTTTCCACTTATTCACAACAAATTCATCTGCTCGTCAAGAAAGATGAGGAAAATCAAGCCAGCCGGCGTTGCCCACATTTCGACCAGGGTGCAGTTACAACCAATCGTAGCTGTTTTTAATTACCCAAACACAAGCAGCAGAGAGGACCTGCGGCTCCTCTGGACAAAAGGGAAAACTTGACCAAATCCCGACTTTGTTGATTTTCATGAATTTTGTGCTGACTTTTCTAGTTTCCAGAATTTGATTTCCCTAAATTGACTTCTCAGCAGCTAAAACTTTCTAGCCTCTTTCCCTGAACTTCCTGATTGCTCAGCCTCCTGGACCTACAGAGCCAAATCAACCTCACCAAGC
>PVJA010056688.1:0-10725 GCA_004027025.1 Myocastor coypus
GAAGGCTGAGGGAAGGCTGAGGGAAGGCTGAGGGAAGGCTGAGGGAAGGCTGAGGAAAGGCCTCACAGCTGCAATCCCAGCAGCACTCACAGCCAGAATTCCAGCGGATCATGAGGTAATCCCAAACTCTAGAAGTCCGCTCAAAGCCAGAATGAGGCTTTAGGGGGAAACAACCAGACCCAGACCATAGCAGATGGAACAAGGAAACAGCAGAATCTCAAAAGTTGGGGGGAAATATGATACGTAGAGTATGGTGAATAGAGAGAATGCACAAGTGATGCTTAATTATTGTTGTATTGTACAAATAGCAAAGCAGATAGAATTAAAGCACTATGCCAGGGAAATAGGAAAGTAGGTAGCAGCTGGTTTTCAAAATAGTCATAGTGGCCAGGGAGATAGTTCAGTGGCTTAAGCACCTGCCTGGCAAGTGCAAGGACCTGGGTTCAATCCTGGGCAATACTATTATCAAAATAAGAGTAGCGACATATGTATCGGATTAACATAGCAGGGAAAGAGATTTTAACCATTCAGGGAGTGAAAAAAATATATCAAAACCTTTAAATTAACATAAGGAAAACAGGAATGAGAACACATCTAATTACACGAATAAAATCTAGGGAAGAAAAATAGAAAAACAAAAGTGGGAGTATTGAAACCAACACTGGGGCCGGGGAGATAGCTCTGTGGTGCAGGCGCCTGCCTGGCAAGTGCCAGATTGTGAGTTCGAACCCTGGTCCCTCAAAAAAAATAAAAAAAAGAAACCAACAGCAGCCCTTGAGCTCAGTGTGAATGGACAACTTACCAAATGCACCTGCCAAACACAAGAAGAGCTGGTGGAGTAAAATACAAAGCTCAGACCCGTTAGTTCACCAAGAAGTCAAGGTTTTCATAAAAATCCAGTCTCTGCAAACACAAAACCAAAAGAAAACTGGAATGATAGTCTGAATAGCAGAACAAGTAAAATTGAATGCTAGAAGACCTTAACAGGATAAACAATCGTATCATGTAACAATGTAAGTCTAATTTGATGAAGATGTAGGAATCATAAAATTGCATTTAAAGAACAGGGGCTGGCCAAATAGCTCAATGGATTAAAGCACCTGTAAGTAGGTGCAGGGGCCGGGGGTTCGATCCCCAGGGCCTGTTGTGCTGGCCCCGCCCCTGGGGCACACTGAGATGGCAATAGAGACGGCGTGGTGACATGCGAGCCTGTAATCCCAGCACTTGGGAGGCTGAAAAACAGGAAGGATCACTGGGAATCTAATCTGTACAGTGAGACCCTGTAGACCATGTGCTAAATACATTAGAAAGAAAGAAAGAAAGAAAGAAAGAAAGAAAGAAAGAAAGAAAGAAAGAAAGAAAGAAAGAAAGAAAGAAAGGAAAGAAATCTCTTATACATGTATGGCAATAGTGAAAGGTTTGTTTTTATTAAAATCTCTCCCAGAGAAGTAGATACATTTACTGGACAGAAAAGTAAGTGTTTCTTTAGCAAATTTGATGTGCTTAATGTATAAATTCTTTTTTTCCAAGTATCACAGTAAAAAAAAAAAAAAACAAAAAAAAACAATTGATTTTATACTTGCCACAAAGAAACCCTTACTAATATTAAAAAGGGAGCCGGGCATGGTGGCGCACACCTGTAATCCCAGCACTTGGGAGGCTGAGGCAGGAGGATTGGGGCCAGTTTGAGACCAGCCTGGAGTACAAAAGTGAGCTCAAGGCCAGCCTAAACTGCATAGCGAGACCCTGTCTCAAAAAGACAAAAATAATAAATAAATAAATGCATACATACATACATACATACCAAATAAGTAAGAAGCTTTTTAGGATAAATATACTTCTAAAACTAGGAAGAGGCCGGCACGATGGCTCAGCGGTCTAAAGCGCCTGCTTAGGCAAGCTTAGGCAACTGCAGGGATCATGGTTCCATCTTTGGCACCATATGCTGCACCAGCCCCACCGTCCCAGAGCAGGCTGAACAAGCCATAAAAACAAAAACAAAAACAAACAAACAAACAAAAAACTGGGAATAAATACTAAGGTAGAGTACATAAAATTTGCCACGATTTAAAAAATGGGGGAGGGCCAGCGAGATGGTTCATCAGCCTAAAGTGCCTGCTTAGGAAAGCATAAGCAACCGAGGGACCTCGGTTCGATTCCTGGCACCACATGCTTTGTCAGGCCCACCCTCAGGGCAGGCTGAGCTGGCCATAATTAAAAAACAAAACAAAACAAAACAACAAAAAAACCACCCTGTATTAGGGCCAGGGAGATAGCTCCATGGCACAACTGTCTGTCTGGCAAGTGGCAAGGTTCTGAGTTCAAACTCCGATCCCACAGGAAATAAAAATAAATAAATAAATAAATAAATAAATAAGGGAAAATAAAAATAAATAAATAAATAAGGAAAAATTCTACATAGCATTTGGACCAAAGTGTGTGCGTGTGTGTGTGTGTGTGTGTGTGTGTGTGTGTGTCTATTTGGTTTTAACTGTACTTCTTCAATAGGCCGTATTTTAATGGATACACAGCCCTTTTATTTGGTATCCATTACGATTTCGTTTAGAAATAATTTAGCTGTGTCATATGAGCTGGGATGATTACTGGTCCTGCATTTCTTGAGGGTGATTCTGCCCACAGGGGAGAGGTTCCTTTCTATTCCAATAGAAATTGGAATGGCAGCAGTACAGAATGCGGCTTACCAGCTAATACGGCATTACCGTATTTGCCACGGGAATGAGGTGCGCGGTTCCGGTGCCTCTGCCTTGCTACCGTTCTTTGAATGCTTTAAACTGGAAAATGTCCTAAGGCGTTTTTGGCCAAGGGAAACATTGTGGAGTGGACGTTGAAACTGTAATTACTACGGCGGCTGGCTTGGTGCAAATTACTTCCAAAAGGTAAATATATTTTAAAATAAATTCTGCAAATTAATGGGTAGAGCATTATTTCATGCAAATTCAATGAAACTGAACTAGCAAAGTTTAGAAAAAGGTGCATGATAACGCCGTTATTAAAGAGCAAATATGAAATAAAATAATAAGCTACTCATCTCAATAAATTTGAAAATAAACAGTAAAATAAACCAAAAGATATTTGGAAGAAGAAATTAACTGGTAAAAAACCTGAACTTAATGTAAAAGAATTTTGAATGGATAAATAAATTCCAAAACAAAGTCTTTCTTTAAGGTCTTCGTCATCCACGTTAAATCAGCAGTTAGATGTATAAACTATGCGGAGGAACAGATGGGGTAAATTTATTTTGAATAAGGAAAACGTGTCCCCATGTAGAGAAGAAGGGAAGACGGAAGCAGTTAAGGTGACTTTCTCTGTCTCGCTGCCGCTTGGTGGTGGTCATGTGGTCTTAAGTCATGTGACGAAGAAGCTAAGCGCTCCGACCGTATTAGTCAGCGTGGTGGTTTCACACAGGTATTTCAGAATGTGACCGTTGCACTGGTCAAATAGCTCAGTGGATTAAAGGGCCGGCAAGCAGGCTCAGGGGCCTGGGGTTGGATCCCGCCCATCCCTGCCGTGCCGGCCCCACCCCCAGGGCGAGCTGAGACGACAATTGAGACTGGGCGTGGTGACACACAGCTGTAATCCCAGCTCTTGGGAGGCTGTAAATAGGAGGATCACTAGGAGTCCCATCTAGCAGTGAGACCCTGAGCACCCTGCAGACCCTTCCCCACCCCCACCCCCCCCAAAAAAAAGTAAAAGAAAGAATAAGAGCTTTGCTTGGCAAATAAATGCAGCTCTTGCTGAGAGAGCGTAGTGGATCTTTGGGCAGAATATGGTAAAATGAAAGAGCACGTTTGATCCAATTCACTCGCCTTACAGTTATTCACTGATGTGTTCCTTCCTCCTTTCTGACGCTGTCAGGGCAAACTGCATGCATGGCTGACACTAAAAAATACTGGATGTCTGCTTCTCATTGACGGGGACGCCACACACGAGATGCCATTGTGGAAGAGGCAGCGGGGTGTTGCTCTCCCTTGATTTCCTGGGCTCTCTCCTTTTAGTAACACTTGGAAGTCCCCAGGATTTACATCAGTTATTTTATATTATTATTATTTTTTGGTACCAGGGATTGAACTCAGGACCTTGCACTTGCCAGGCAGGTGCTTATGCCGCTGAGCCGTCTCCCCAGCTCCACTCCACTAGTTTTATTTATGATATCACGTGACAACATCCAAACTTGACAACTAAAATAACACTCAGGGTTATTTAGTCCAAACTTTGAACAGCTACTCACTGCAGTTATCTTTCAGGTTGAGGTTTCTTTCCTCTATGTCACTGTCATCTGGAACCCACCAAGAGTCCTGTCTTTGCTCTAGAAAAGGCAGGCACCTTGGCGACTCTCTCAGGTCCCCTTCTGCCTGTCTTTCAACCGTTTTCCCCATGAGCACGTTCTGCTCTTAACCACTGTGGTAGCAAAAATTCATTCTTCAGTGCTATGGAAAACAATCCCCCCAGGCATCCAGCAGCTTGGAGATCTGTCCCTGGGCATCAGCCTCACGGGGCAACTGAGAGTTACCTCAAGGAGCATTAAGTGGAGGCAAAGTGAAAAATGTCCATTAATTTGCAATTTTGTCTGAGAACGACTGGAATTAGGAATTTATTTTATTAATGTATTTTAGTACAGGATCTACAGTGTCTCATTACACACATCAGACGTACAGTGATCCTCCTATTTTCAGCCTCCCAAACACTGGGATTAGAGGCTCGCAGCACCACACCCGGTCTCAGTCCCCGTCTCAGTGTTCCTGGGGGGACAGAGCTAGCAAGGCTTGTGGTGCCCAGGATCAAACCCCTAGAGGACTAGGAATTTTTTTAAAGATAGATGAAAGTTTTCTGGGGCTGGTGAGATGGTTCAGCAGTCTAAAGCGCCTACTCAGGAAAGCTTAGGCAAGTGCAGAGACTGTAGTTGGATTCTCTGCACCGCATGCTGCGCCAGCCCCTTTCCCAGGGCAGGCTGAGCTGGCCATAACAAATAAATATTAAATAAATAAATAAATAAATAAAATAAAATAAAGATTAAAGTTTTCCAATATATGACACACATTTTGTTTTTGTTTTTGTTTTTTTTTTTTTCTCTTTTTGAGACAGGGTCTCACTATGCAGTTCAGGCTGGCCTTGAGCTCACTTTTGTAGCTCAGGCTGGTCTCGAACTCACACTGATCCTCCCGCCTGAGCCTCCCAAGTGCTGGGATTACAGGCGTGCGCCACCACGCCCGGCTCTAAAGTTGTGCTACTTCTGACCTACACTTTACACAAAAGTAGCTCAGGATCAGTTCAAAGAATGTTGAAGCTCATCGGAGATTGCTTTAAGGCTAAGGTAGTCTTGGTTGCCGCAGGCTATGCTTTAATTTATTTTGTCGTACACTCCTGAGTTAGATGCTCTCAACAGGGCTTTGTCCTCAAATATCCAATATGCAAGATAAGGTAAGCTGCAAATGGGGCTGCCGGGTGCCAGACCTCTGGAGAAGAGACGAAACACATGTGTCTACTTCCGTAGAGGTGAGCAACAGTAACTGATGTTCCATGTATCGATCACCTTGACAAAGCTTCACAGAGTCGCGAACCCTCCCTCCTGCCAGCAGAGCCCCTGCTCTGCGTTTGTGTCACCCTGCTAGCTGACTGGCTTCCCTGTCTGTTCCTCATTTCATCCATTTTCCCTGAGCGATTCTACCCATAATCTTCTTGGTGGACCCTGGTTCTGTCCCAGCGCACCCCGAAAGGCCAGATCCCACATTTACCAACTTGAACTTGCCTCTTTGTGAGGTTTGGCTCTGTGAAAATCCCTCAGAAAGACAGGTTCCCGGGCAACCTACTGAGGTCACCTTGTGTTCTTCTCTCACATGGAAACTTTCTCTCGTAATGTTTGCTTTCCTATTTAGAGAACACACACAGCAAGTATCTTTCAGCTTGGGAGATTCTGTCCCCTATTGCCACTGTCATGTTGGACCCACTGGACAGCATGGCTTTGCTCCGGAAAAGTCTCTAGGAAAGGCACCTTCCTTAGCAAGCCACTGGGGTCCCCTCCTGCTGCTCTCTTTCAGCCTTCTTTCCCTGCATGAACATACTCTGCTCTTAACCAACATGGTAGCAAAAGTTCATTTTTCAGGGCCCGGCAGGATGGCTCAGTGGTCTAAAGCACCTGCTTGGGGAAGCTTGGGCGGCTTTAGGGACCGCGGTTCGATCCCCGGCACCACATGCTGCGCCAGCCCTGCCCTCAGGGCAGTTTGAGCCGGCCATAAAAATAAATAAACAAACAAACAAAAGTTCTGAAACAAGAAAAAATAAAAATAAAAAATTTTTTAAAAGGTTCATTTTTCAGTTTTAGACAACACAAAGTCCCCCCAGCAATCAAGCAGTTTGGAGATCTGTTCCTGGGAAGCCGAGAATATAAGTACCCACGTGTGCTGGCTGGCTGCCTCGCTTCCCGGCTCGAGCCTGATTCGATCCACTTTAAGTGAGCAATTATACTCACGATCTTCTTGTCAGCCTTAGCTCTGTCCCACCTCATGACCACCTGCCTAGCCCCGTGTTTCCCCCCTTAGGCCCACCTCACCTCCTGGCTTTGTTCCATGAAAACGCAGATAGATCCCTTGACGAGTCCCTGGGGTGCCCCTCCGCCCCTCTGGCACACCAAAGCTTTCTTGATCAAACGGATATACTCTTTTCTTGTCCCCCAACATTCACAAAATTCATTCTTGTTCCGAGAACAGGTCCTGCTCCCTGGCATCTTTCAGCTTGGAAGTTTCTTTACCCTTTAAAGTTCAATGAGTTCCGAAGTTTGGTCCTTGAACTGAATGACTGGTGTCCCTATAAAATGAACATTTGTAGGTAGACGCAGAAACAGAACAGATTATATGAAGATAGTAGTGCCGTTGCCATTTGAAGCCTAGGGGAGCCTTTAGAAGAAATCAGACATACCCTTTGCCCTTTTTTACTAGTTTCCCAAAATGTTAGAAACTTTAGTGTTATTATTGAAGGCCCCAAGTCTGTGATATTTTGCTATGGCGGCCAAAGGAAACACATGGGCCATACTGACTGTAAGGAGCTTATTGTGCTTGACCAATATGCCAGAAAGAAATGACGGAGAGTGTGGAAGGAGTGGTCCAGAAAGGCAGACTGGGCCAGGTCACGTGACAATGGACAATGAGCCCAGCCTCTGTTCTTTGTGCAATTGGGGTGCAAGTTTTAAGTAAGGGATTGATATGATGACTTTCAGCAGAGGACCAACCACCTGGCCACAGCTTGGGAAACTGCCTGTGGTAAGCTTGGTCCCACGTGGGTTGTCAGCAGGTGCAGGAAGAGCTCACAGAAAAACCACCTGGAGAGGCTGGTGGCGATGTGGTGGGTGAGGGCTGAGTGGATCCAGGTGCACCCTGGGAGTACCGCCGATGTACCACACACTGCATTGCAGCTGGGCCGGAAGTGCTGTGGAAAACCGTAGGTTTTTTTTTTTTTTTTTTTTTTTTTGCATTACCAGGGATTGAACTCAGGACCCTGTGCTTGTCAGGCAAGCGCTTATTCTATTGAGCTATCTCCCTGGCCACCCAAACCTTAGGTTTTGTGTCTAAACAAAAGGATTAAAAGTGGCTCTATTTTCTGAGAACAAGTAATTTGGAATAAGAGCCTGTCTTAGCTAATTATATTTTGTTGCTGAGACAAATACCTCCCACTCAAAATGAGGGAAGGAAAGATTTATTTAGCTCACAATTATTGGAAGTTTCAGTCCGTATTCGGCTGGCTCCAAGACAGTGGTACATGGCAGAGGGCAATCTTCCATGGCAGTGGGCAGAGAACAAGAGCCCTAGGAGAGAGCTCACAGCAGCTCCAGCAGCTAACTTCTCTTCTTCCCTTACATTGAAATGCAGATCACCTGCCCCAGGGGAGGGGCAGCACCCATTTCCACAATAGTCAATTACAAATTCTTCCAGAAGCCACCCCATGACTGCATGAAGCTTTGGTGGGAGACACCTGTACACAGACCATGACAGAGCCCTCAAATGTTGCTTACCATGTTTTCTTATATTATGTGCCTAAGCAAATATTTTTCCTTGAAACATTATAAATGCAAAATGTCTAGGAAAATGCAAAGACTGTAAGAGTCTCTAAAATTCTCCCTTTGCTATGTGACTTGTCAGAATTCGTCCTGACTGGTTAGCAGTGCCTCTTTTAATACCTTTCTTCTAGACACTGTTAATAACTGACTTCAGTTATAATGAGCAAAAATGCCAGCACTCGGCAAGTTCACGGAGCTCAGGGAAACGCGCGCTTACCTCCCTTGCGTCAGGCTTAGAGGAGCTTGCTAGGACTTTATTTATAGAGCCAAGCAGTGGGTGGCAAACCACCTCTTTCTGGGAAAAAGAGCCGGCGTTCTCAAATGGCAGTGGTAGTTGTTATTCTGGGCTCCAGATTCCAACCTTTGTTTTCAGATGGATTTGATTTTTATTAATGTGAACTTTGTGCAATTGAAGCACATGGAGTTTGTAATTAATTCTACAAGTGAATCAGTTTAAAAAGTTATATATACTAGCAAGTGAAGTCGTTTTTATTTGATTGTTAACTTAAAGACTTCAGATTTTCTTGGGCAATAACCTTTTTTTTTTACATTCTTAGGTGATTCAATGACATGAGAATAAGGAGACTCAAGAAACCAAATTTGCTTGCTGTACCCACTAACTCTCTAGATGGGAAAAACAGAAATGAACAGCTTCCACATAAAACACGCAGAAGAAAGGGAAAAATAAATTTCTATTCTTCACCTGCAATGGTTTAACTGATTCAGGTTTTTAGGGCCGGCGAGATAGCACAGTGGACTAAGCACCTGGTTAGGCAAGTACAGGGATCGGGGTTCGATCCCTGGTACCACATGCCACGCTGGCCCCGTGCTCGGGTGGGCTGAGCCAGCAACAGAGTCCAGGTGTGGCGGTGCAGGCCTGTAATCCAGGGCCGGGAAGGCTGAAACCAGGAGTGTCGCTATGAGTCTGATCCGCATAGTGCTGCCCTGTACCAGGTACATTAAAATAAATAAATAAAGTGCTTAACCCACACATGCACATACAGTGAGGTAAAGTGAAAGCTGTGTGTGCTTGCTGTATTATTCTGGCACGTAGACATCCTTTCCGTGTTTGTGATCCTGGAGGACTTTCTAAATCCTGGACCAACTGCTTCTTGGGCATTCTGTCTGTCCTGATTTTTCTGTTGTTCCTTTTCTCAAACTCGGTACAAGAGATGTATTTAAAATGAATGAGCTCGTAGCTATCTCCGAGACAGCCAGCCAGTCCAGAGGACCACTGGAGATTTGTAGGTGGGCAGCAGAGACACCATAATCCCCCGGGGGGCCTGGAGGCAAACTGAGCTCTTTACTCTGATAGACCTGCAGCCTGGGCCTCTTGCTCTGTCCTCTCAACCCTGATGAGCACCAAACAGACAGCAATGGTTGGTGGCTTCACTGGCTTCTTCCGTCAGTGCACTGCAGACTTAGAGAAGGAAGCTGGACCCATAGGGCCTCGCGGCCAGGGCCCGTGGTCCATGCCTGCGGCTCAGCAACTGGGCACTGAGTCCGAGCTTGCAGGGCATCCATCGCTGGGCACCTTGCACAGAAGTCCTTAACATGACAAGATTTTAAAATATATTTCCTATTTTTATAACTAATACTCATTGTGTTTCTGTCATTACCAACCCTCAATACAGAGCAGTACACAGACCAGAAGTGAAGTACTGCTGATGGGACAGTGAAGGTTGAGTTTTGGGCACACTGGAAGACAATGGGTGGGTATGATGATAAAATCCTACTTTTATTTAAAGTTATATATAATCATGGTGTCTACAGGTCTCATGACACAGATTGGATTTGTAGTGATTCTCCTGTTTTCAGCCTCGCAAGTGCTAGGATTACAGGTGCACACCACTACACCCAGTCTCAATCGCCATCTCTGCACCGTGTCAGCGCCGTCTCAGTCGGCGCCCTGCGGGGTGGAGCCAGCCTGCAGGCCTGGGATCGACCCCTGTCCCTTCGTCTTCCTAAGCAGGCGCTTTAATCCGCTGAGCTAACCGGCCAGCCCTTTGTTTAAAGCTATTTTGTGTATACATTATGCATTTTATTTTATTTTTTTTTATTTTTTTGAGACAGGGCCTCATTATGCAGTTGAGGCTGGCCTTGAGCTCACTTTTGTAGCCCAGGCTGGCCTCGAACTCTCACTGATCCTCCTGCCTCAGCCTCCCGAGTGCTGGGATTACAGGTGTGCGCCACCATGCCCGGCCATTATGCATTTTAGTCTAACACACAGAAAGAAAAAGTAGAAAGAGAAGAAAGAAAGTTTATAAATGTGAATATGGAATCAGTGCCTCCAAGATATACAGATAAAATGCATGATGCACCATTAAAAGTTAACTTTTGCGTGTTAGGATCATATTTTTAGCATTGAAAGAATCTGTGTTTTCCTTTTATTTTATTTTTAATTTTTTTAAATAATTTTTTTGGGGGGCCCGGTAGGATGGCTCAGTGGTCTAAAGCGCCTGCTTGGGGAAGCTTGGGTGGCTTCAGGGACCGCGGTTCAATCCCCAGCACCACATGCTGCACCAGCCCTGCCCTCGGGGTGGGCTGAGCCAGCCATAAAAATGAGTGAATAAACAAACATGTTCTAAAACAATAAAAATAATAAATAAAATTTTAAAAAATTATTAAACAATTTTTTAAAAAGAATTTTTTATTTT
>PVJA010056689.1:0-10709 GCA_004027025.1 Myocastor coypus
TTTTCCTTTTTTTTTTTTTTCTAAGCAACATCAATAGGGAGGTAGGTCATGCCTGCACACTGAACTCTGTAGAATGATTGTGAGGACAATATGCAATATGTCAACTTTCAAAGAAAAGAAAGGGGAAAAGAAAAAAAATAATGTTGATTTAGAAGGGTTAATGTTTAATTGTTTGATCAATCTTATATACCTATATGTATTAGTCTAAACTGATCTGATGATGAAAATATGTAATATAACCATTGTTATATTTAAAGAATAAAAATTGAAACAAAAAAAAATAGAAAGAACTGTAAAAAAAAAAAAAAAAAAAAAAAAAAACATGGAACAGAGTACTTCGAATCCTCCATGAAAAATTTCCAGGCAAGATGCTCTACCCCACAAAACTCTTTTTCCATTTTGATGTAGAATTGAAATAATTCCATAGCAAAAACAAGTAAAAAAAAGTCATGATGACAAAGCCAACCCTACACAGACCATTGAAAGATATTCTAGAGAAGGAACAAAATGACTAAAACTCCACAAATGAGAATAGAAAGAATCCACCAAATAGAGCAAGTAATTAAACACAGAAGAAAAAGGGTAAATAAGATCAGGTAAATAACATGTCAATCATAAGTCAATGCATCATGATTATAACCATCAATGTAAACGGACCTAATTCACCAATTAAAAGAAAAAGACTGGAACAGAGGATTAGGAAGCAAAATCCAACAATATGCTGTATACAAGAAACTCACTTAACTTATAAAGAAATCCATAGACTGAAAGTCAAATAATGGAAAACAATACTAAGTGCCCCAGCATGTCAGAAAAAAGCAGGGGTAGCAATCCTGTGTGAACAGTCCCAAGTTCAAACCGAGAATGATCAAAAATTAAATAAATAAATAAATAAACAAATAAGGAGGTGATTACGGACTGGTTAGGGGAAAAATCAAGAGGAAGCAGTAACATTCATAAATATATATGTACTCAATATGGGAGAACTCAGCTATAATTAGATAAATCTTAGTGGACATGAAAAATCTAGTATCCAATACCACAATCTTAACAGAAACTTAATACTCCCTTATTCCCAAAAGATAGATCAGACAAAAACATTAGCAAAGAAGTAGCAGCCAATTGTAAATTATATGATATAAATGAAGATTAAAGCTAATTTAAGGCAACATTTTTAACCACAGTATAAATTAGCAGTTGAAAAATCAGAAGGAACTATGTTTTTGATTAAAATTTGGTTTAGGCTGAAGAGTTTCAATAAGACCATTTTTATAAAATATTGAGTTGGAGCCAATACCTGCTAAAAGATAACAGGATATATTAAAGCCATGTCAGAAGTTTATAAAGAAGTACCAGAGCTGAATCAGAACTTGAAACAATGTGACTTAGTGGATATATACTGAATGTTCCACCCAACCACTGCTGAATATACATTTTTTTCAGCTGCACATGGGACATTTTCAAAAATAGACAACATATTAATCCATAGGCCATGTTTAACTATATGCAAGAAAACAAAAATTATCCCATGCATATTATCTGACCACAGTGCAATTAAACTGGAAAAAAACTGACAAAAGAAACCACAAAACCTCCAGAGATACATGGACTTTAAATAACACACTCCTCAGTAATCAGTGAGTAACAGATGAAATTAAACAATATCTACAGTTTAATGAAAATTCAAGCACAATCTAATGGCATTATTGGGATGAAATGAAGGTAATTCATAGGGGGAAATTTATAGCTGTTACTCACATATTAAGAAAACAGAATTAAACACTATAATGTTCACCTTAAACACCTTAATTTTCTAGAAAAGGAAGAGCAAATCAAATCCAACGCCCAAAGATGGGAGAAAATTATAAAAGGTAAAAGCAGAAATCAATTAAGTTGAGATGATGAAAACAATACAAAGAATTAATGAATCAAATAGATATTTCTTTGAAAGAATAAATGAAGATGATAAGCCCCTAGGTAACCTCATCAAAAAGACGAATGAAAAAACTCAAACTCAAGCAGTAAGGAATGAAAAGAGTGAAATTACAAGAGACCCAGTGGGGATTCCAAAAATCATTAATATCTGCTTTGAGAATCTTTATTCTCACAGAATTGAGGACACAGAAGAAAAGAACAGATTCATCAAAAGGTATAAATTACCAAAAGTGAATCAAAACGACATAAAACTCTCAATAACCCAATAACAGCCAATGAAGTATAAAATGTAAAATAAATAAATAAATAAATAAATAAATAAATAAATAAAAAACTGCATACCTAGAACAGTCCATGTCCTGAAGGATACAGAGCTCATTTCTACTAGACATTCACAGAATATATAATCCAATACTCTTCAGAATCTTCAGTGAAATTGAAAAAAAAAAATGATCCTCCCAAAATCATTGCTGGAGACAAATATTATACTGATAACAAAATGAGAGAAAGTTGCAACTAAAAAGGAGACTACAGGACAGTCTCCCTCATGAACATAGATGCTAAAATCCTCAATAAAATCATAGTAAATAGAATATAGCAAATAATCTAAAAGATTATGCAACACTACCAGGTAGAATTCATCCCAAGGATACAAGAATGGTTCAACATATGCAAATATATAAGTGTAATACACCATATCAACAGAGTAAAATCCAGTAACTCTGATCATTTCAATTGATGCAGAAAAGGCTTTTGACAAAGTCCAACACTAATTCATTCTCAAAGTCCTATGCCAGATGGGAATAAATTGTCTCTATCTTAACTTGAAAAAAAGCTATCTATGACAATCCAACAGTTAACACAGTTTTAATGTGGGAACATCTGAAGTATTTTACTTTAGATCTGGTATCAGACAAAGATGTCTTCTTTCTCCATTCCTATTTGATATCATTCTGGAATCATTAGCTAGTGCTATTAGATAAAAGACAGAAATAAAAGAATAAGAATAGACAAAGAAGAAGTTAAAGAATCTCTATTTGCACATGACTTGATATTCTATTTGGAAGACCCCCCAAAAAAACGCCACCAAGAAGCTACTAAAATTAATAGACAAATTCAGTACCATAGGAGTATACAAAGTCAACATCCAAAAGTCAATAGCATTCTTCTACTGAGATAAAAAAAACACACTGAGAGAAAAATTAGAGGAACAATACTTCTTACAATAGCACGGCAGAAAATGAATTAATTAGGAAACAATTTAACTAAAGAAGGAAATGATGTATTCAGTGAAAACCACAGCACTCTGAAAAAAGAGATCATAGAGGATTTCAGAAAATGGAAAGATATTCCCTGCTCCTGGATAAGAAGAACCACCATTGTACTCCCAAAATTGTTATACAAATTTAATGCAATCCCTATCAAATTACTACCAGCATACCTTACAGACCTAGAGAAATCATTCTTCAAATTTATTTGGAACCAGAAAAGACATAGAATAGCAAAGGCAATCCTGAGCAACAAAGATAAGGGAGGGAAAATTATAATTCCTGACTTGAAATTATAGTACAAAGCTTCTGTGATAAAATCAGCATGACACTGGCAAAGAAATAGACCTGAGGATCAATGGAATAGACTAGATGATGCAGAAACAACTACAAACACACTCAGCCACCTTGTCTTTGAAAGAGCCCAAACTTGTTCATTGGCAGGAGGATAGCCTCTTTAACAAATGGTGCTGAAATACTGGATCTCTATATGACGAAAACTAAAACTTGATCCAGGTCCATTACCATGCACTAAACAAAAGTCGAAATAGATTAATGATTGAAACATTAAAACAGAAACACTAAATCCCTTGGAAGAGACAGTAGGAGGAAATCTTGAAAATATCGGGGTAGACAAAGAGTTTATCAACAGAAAACATACTGCATGTGCAATAAACATAAAAAAATTAACAACTGGGACAGACGTCTTCTTGTTGGGACCTCCTCTTTGCATGTCTAAAGAAATTCCCATCAGAGTAAAAGACAATCCACAATTTTGACAAAATCTTAACTGCTAAGCACTCGGACAAAGGTCCTCTCTCTAGAATTTATAAAGAACTAAAAACATTACGTTTTCAAAATTTAAAGACCCAATCCAGAAATGAGCATCTGAGATGAACATACACTTCTCAGAGAATGAAATATTTGAATCTGATAAATACATGAAAAAGTGCTCCAAATCGCTAGCCATCCATAAAACACAAATTAAAGCAACAGTTACATACCATCTCCCCTCCACAAAGAATGGCTATCATAAACAAAATCAAGCAACCACAAATGTTGGAGAGGCTACAGGCACAAAGAAACCGTTTTCCACTGCTGGTGGGAATGCAGACTGGTGCAACCATTATGGAAGTAAGTGTGGAGACTGCTTTAAAAATGAACGGAAATCCCATTCAATCCAGCTATTCCCCTACTGGGAATTTTCCTAAAAGAACTGAAAACATGTCATAGTGATATGTGTGCACCTATATTTATAGCAGCGCCATCTGTGGTAGTCAAATCTAGGAAACAACCAAAATGTTCGTTGCCTGAAGAACGGATGAAAAAGGTATGGAGTTTTTATACAATGGAGTACTACTCAGATATAAAGACTAATAAACTTGAAGCCTTAATACATACGTGGGTGAAACCTGAATATAGACTGAAAAGTTAAATAAACCAGACCTGTGTTGTAAATATGATATAGTCTCCTTAGTATAAGAACTCAAAAGAAGACATAAAAGTGGAAAAGTATAATAGAGTTAAATGGAAAGTCAGAATTTAAGGATTAAATAATGAAGAGAGAGCAAAGAGAAAAGTTAGGAAAGATGGCCAGGAGCAAAACCATGCATTTATATGCACAAGGTGATTAAGACAACAGTCCTAGAATCTCCAGCATGTGTTTGAAATTAGCAGTTAATTGGTAGAATTCTAAATTCTACCAATAACTAACTATATATGCTTATATCCGTGAACTAGCAATTATACTGGGGATAACAAGGTGTAATACTAAAGTCATGCTTGGAATATCTATCAGTCTGGTCTCCTAAAATTGTACTGTTTTTAATGTCATATCAATTATTGCTATACTCTCTCTGAAGTAAATGTTTGTTTTATAAAGCGGTAATAAAAGCGAATAAGAGACCAACAAAAGCACCATAGACGTGTACCACTACAATTTTGTAAATGGTTAATTTCCTTAATCTCTGTGTGAAAATGCATAACTATTTTTTATATTCTATAGGGATTTAAAGATTAGAATATAAATAACTGATGTAAAATACCTGTTTCACATTGTGCTTAAGGCATTTGATATTTGGAAAGACAGTGATGTTAAGCTCAAATGCCTCTATTATAGGAAATAATATCATTAAGCTTCTTTCTAGAGGGTTAACAACTTAAGTTTGCAGACCAAAATATGAGAGAAAAAGAAAGGCTTCTAAGATAGCAAATATTTTGGCCCTAGACCTTCAAGGTCAGTGAAGATTCAGGATATATATATATAAATATATATATATATATATATATATATATATATATATATATATATGATTCAGTATATGTATATATATGATAAATATATATGATAAATAAATAAATAAATAAATATATATATATATATATATGATAACCTGTACTGTTACATCCTATAACTCAGTAGTGTCCCAGATTTCCTGTTGAAGGAGATTATGAGGCCACAGAGGAATGGAGTAGACGATAGATATATAGAGTACCTAAGGAGAATCACTTAGAGAAAAAAAATGTTCTCTCAGGCTTTCATAGAGAGTAAATTGGCCAGGCAATGGCAGTGACTCATCCAGATGGTCAACACTGACCAATGATCTACAAAATGCCATATATGGTATCTGATTAAATGCTGATAGTTTATGTACAAAACTAAGAGATTTTCGGGTTTTTTATTTTTTACTTTTTATTAGCATTAAACAAAAGAAATAGCAATAAAACAGCTTCACAATAGGTTACTAAGACAGATATAATAATTAATACATTTCATATTGTTGTCTTCGTAGTAGTTGTTCAGAGTGCAAGATGCAGACATGATATCGTGTCTAAACACTATTAGTACAACAAATCTTTCTTCTCATTCTGATTAGTTGGTATCCTATATTATTTAGGCAAGATAAAATCTCTCCAGGATGGATTCTGGCTTTTAGCCATAAGGAAAAGGGATGGGTGATGAAAAAAAATTATTCCAGTTACACATCGAGTGCAATTTCTTTTTCTGGTGACTTTTTATTGCAGAATGATGCCTGCGAGGAAAGCCAAAGTCAGAAAATGTCAGAGAAACCTGAGCCAATAACCAGAAATAGGTTTCTTTTCCCCTTTTATAGCCATGATTACTCAGGGCTCCTCCATGGAGATTATAGGTAGAGATGACAGTCTGGCCAGAGGGAGGAGACAGAGTTCTCCAGCAACTTGAATGTTGCTAGACCATCTGGGAAGACAATCTGAGCTCTGGAGCCTTGGCTCAGAGTCCAGTCTCTCCTCCAGCAGCGACCTCTCCAGTCAGGGCATAACTGGAAGGCCTCTGAATGCGGTCCCACCTAAGGTGCCCTGACTTTTATGGATGAACCTAACTGTTGATCTCTTCCAGGAGCCCAGAGGATGAGACTCTGTTTTAAGGTTGCAACAAGGGATGTCTGTTTTTTTTTTTTTTTTTTTTTTTTTCCTCTTTTGAGGGCAGAGTCTACAGGATCTCAGTATGTAGATCAGACTTGCAATGATTCTCCTGCTTTTAGCCTCCAGGTGTGCAACACAATGCCCAGACTCAATCACTGTCTCAGCATGACCTGTAGGCAGGGCCAGCATGGCAGGCTAGGAATTGAACCCAGCTGCTATGCTCTGCCTAAGCATGTGCCTTAATGGGCTGAACTCTCAGGCCGACCCCAAGAGTTGTCAGTTTTTGGTCTCTTTGTTTTCTCTCCCAAGTTTTCCTCTCAGCATAGATTATGGAGCAGTAAGGATTACTGGATTATGGAGCAGTTTTTATTAAAATACATGTATCTGTTTTTTGTTTGTTTGTTTGTTTGTTTGCTTGTTTGTTTTGGCTGAGCCAGGGCTGGAATGGCATATAGTGCCAGTATCGAACCATGGTTCCCCGCACCTGCCCAAGCTTGCCTAAAAAGGCTGTTTAGACCACTGAGCTATCTTGCTGGCCCTCATTTATCTTTAAATTTTCTAATTTCTATATTTATAATTTGAAGTGCATTCCACATCTAAACCATCAAATATTTAGCACTGTTTTTCAAAAGAAGACATTTTTAATATTTAAAGGAAGAATTTCTCTCTATGCTGGCAGCGTGTTTAAAATGAATGTGAAAAGAATGTATTGAACACATTGAATAACTAAGTCTAATATTGGATCATAGCTGCATTTAAATGCACAATTGTAATAGTACTGGTTTCTTACATTCGTAGCCTGTCATTCGTAGCCTTTATTTTTTTAGAATATTTTTTTTCTTGTTTTAGAACTTTCGTTTGTTTGTTTGTTTATTTATTTTTATGGCCTGCTCAGCCTGCCCTGAGGGCAGGGCTGGCGCAGCATGTGGTGCCGGGGATCGAACTGCAGTCCCTGCAGCCGCCTAAGCTTTCCTAAGCAGGCGCTTTAGAACACTGAGCCATCCTGCCGGGCCCTTTTAAAGTTCTTTTATTTTTTTTAATTTTTTATTTTTTATTTTATTTTTTTCTTGTTTCAGAACTTTTGTTTGCTTGTTTATTTTTAAGAAGTCATTTATTATTGACAATATTTGTAATATATTAGAGTAAAAATTTATAAAACCTTTAAGGAAGTATATGAACTTAAACTTGTATAAATTATCACTTGTTTATGCATAAAATAAAATAGTTAAGACTATCCTAGCTTCTAGTACATATGTTAGCATATGTACTGTAATTGAATAGTTTATGACTACTCTTTTCAGCTTAGCATTTTAAATAAATATAGTAAAATTAATATAATTTGATTCAAAACAAAAAGTACATATTGATTTTAAAATCTTTCTGAGGTAACATGTAAAATGAAACCTGTTTTAAAATTCAAACTATAACTTATTAATTCAATCTACTCTTTATGTACTTATATAAATATATGCCCTTATAATCACTGCTAAAGTGCTAGAATATAATGTGATGATAACATGTAGCCTATGAAAAGCTTATTATTCTTGATTATTAAGAGACTGGGAATTATATGAGTACACTGTATTTTTACATGACATATTCTTCCCAAATGGGGGCTACAACAAAAACATAACAATAACAAGTGAGAATGTTAAGGAACTCTCTTGAAATTTCTTTCTTTTACCACTTCGTACCACTGTGATGATCTAGCACCACCCCTAGGAAGAACAACGGAAGTGTATTTTCTCATACCTGCACACGCTTGAAAATGCACGGTCAGCGCCCCAGGATGATCTGTTCTCTGGTAAGGGCTGACTTTCTGACTTGTCTAGGCCTCCACCTCCTTTCAACCTCCTTTGGCCTTTTTACTATGTGAATGGGGAGAAAGTGTGTGGCATCTTTTTTGTCATTTTTACGAAAATACTAATTCCATTATCAGAGCTCAATGTTTCTGGCCTTCATTATTTTCATAGAACCCTTCCCCACAAATACAGTCAATACAAGAGACTGTATGGGAGCTGCAACATGTGCACTATGGGGAGAAACAATTCAGGTTATTGAGTTTTTCACCTTGGCTAATCAAAATTTATGTTTTGTGTGCATGAAAAGTATATGCATTTTATTCCAGTTGCTTCGTCATGCTTAAAAGATTCCAGCATTAGTTTCAAAGTTAGAATTCCATAATCCTTTCTATGTTTCTAAATAAATTATGGGTGAGTCTTAAGTTAACAGTTCATCCTAAGGGAAACTTCCTACTTAGGAATATGAGAACTAAGGAAACTTGTTAGGTCCAGAATGTTATGATGTAACGTATATGAGCTATACTTGTATTCCAGTGGGCATAAGCATGAAAGAATACAACAAACTTTCAGGAATGGTCTGAGAGTGCCTGGGAGAAGTTAAGCCGCCCATACAAAGAATGGACTCTCCATGAGTGACAGTCATTTGCCACTGATAAACAAGAAGCAAGGGTAATAAAAAGTTTAATGTAGGGCTATGGTCATCTTGTGGTTCCCTGATATCACCTCTGTGTATCAATGTGTGTGTTGTTTGCTTTTGTGGCCTTAAATTCATTTTATCCAGATTTTTTGAGTTTTCTTAAAATTATACCCCCTACTCTAAAGCCTAAATATAATCAGTCCCACCTTTAGATATTTGCTGATATTTAATCTAATGTCACCCTGCCCATAGAAAGGGAATAAAATCTGATTGTGTGGCTTCTTATGCTCCATTAATGCATGAATAGGGGTTGCGCCAAGCACCAAACTCACACACAAATTCTACATTTCAAGGCTCAAGAAAAATAGACATTGATTTAGTGGCCTGTCATATGGAATTGCTGGGGATGGGGAAGGGCTTCTACAAGAAAAGAAGATTCGCCATGAAGCCAGGTGATAGAAGTTAGGAGGATAAATAACAACAATTAAACTAAAAGTCAGGGCCTGTGTGCGTTACTGTAACAAAATGAGCAATCGGGGCCTAATGAAATGCAAAAACAAAGCACAAGTTCTTAAGTAAAGGGCAGAGAGCTTGCAGAAAGTGAAATGTAAATGAAATAGCTTGCTTTCCCTGCAGTGAAGGCCTACCTGTATCCAGACGCATCCTTGCTTTTCCAAAAGCTGTTTCCTGAAACTATAAAACCCCAAGTCCAATCTTCCACCGTATTCACCTTATGGAACACCACTCTGTGACTAATGGAAAACATTGGTTTCTAATAAACATGCATTTGGCCAGTCACCACTTCCTGCTGTTTGCTGTTCTGCTGGCTTCGGTCTTTGCTCCCCCAAAAGAAGCACCCAAAAGCTAGATCTATTTGGTTACAGTCAGAAGTGAAAAGTGTAGTGTTCTCAATTCAACAGAATCTTCCCATTCACGTTTGAGGACTGTCTTCCTTCCCAATCAGTGCCTTTCTTGACTTCGACAGGGAAAATTCCAATAATCCTACACTTCAACTCGCACTGTAATTCAGTCAGCCACCAGAAGAAATCTTGTTTTTAATTTTTAGCAACCTCAGCTCTGTGGTCACAGCAAATA
The DNA here is from genome assembly GCA_004027025.1 of Myocastor coypus. NCBI lineage: Eukaryota > Metazoa > Chordata > Mammalia > Rodentia > Myocastoridae > Myocastor > Myocastor coypus. The sequence continues at coordinate 10,140 of PVJA010056689.1, forward strand.
TAGATGTTCTTTCAGGGCACACATAAACATTTCAGGTCATATTTCTGGTATTGTAGCTTCGAACTAAAATGCCTCTTCTGACATTTTGCATGTCTCATTATTTTTATTCTTAAATTAATTTTATCAGTCCATTTTCAGTATGCATAATGATCACATTCATCATATAGAACTTGTACTTGTACATGATATATCTCATTCTTATTTCCCATTCCTTTACTCTCCCTTCAATACCTATTCCCTTTCATATTTAGGTTTTCTAGTTTTTAAAGAATAAAAAGTCGTGGCAGAATAAAAGTAGCATTAGAAAGGACACAACATTTCACTAAACAAAGTAATAGGAATTCAAAAATGGTTGCTGTGTTGCATGATACTATCTTGAAATTTGTTGTCCAAGTTCCTAGATATAAATATGCAACATTGGTTTCAAGGAAAAATAAAACAAAGCAAAAACAAAAAAGTGGTAAGAAAGTGAAAAGAAAAACAATAAGAATAAAAGGAAAAAATTAAACATTGCTTCCATTTTTTTCTTCTGTTCTTTCTTTCTGTTTTTTTTTTTTTTTTTTTTTTTTT
>PVJA010056690.1:0-10723 GCA_004027025.1 Myocastor coypus
AAAAAAAAAAAAAAAAAGTAATGTGGAGTTAGAAAGGTTAATGTTTAGTTGTTTGATCAATCTTATATACCTATATGTATTAATCTAAACTGATCCGATGATGAAAATATGTAATATAACCATTGTTAAATTTAAACAATAAAAGAATTGGAAAAAAAAAAATAGACCTTCCCTTCGTCAGGCGTTAGGCGCTGTGCGCTGTGCGTGATGCTGACTGACTGAGATAGCCCCTCCCCCTCGCCTGCCCCTCCCATTCTCCTTCCTCTCAGTCTCTCTCCTTCTCTGTCTTATTCTAAATTTATTTACTCCTTTATCCAGAGAAATTGTATTTAGGTTTCCCTTGGTGTTCATTTTGTGGGTAGCGCAGTTATAACACTGCCAATATTTACTAATCATTCAAAGTCAATTTATGTGACAAATACCAACCTAATGAGATAATATTTTGATATTACAAAAATATATTCCATAATTTTAGTATAATATATTGCATAAACATATTAAACATAGTATATAAAATTACTTGTTGGGGCTGGGGAAAGATAGCTCTGTGGCACAAATGCCTGTCTGGCAAGTGCAAGGTTGTGAGTTCAAACCCCAATCCCACCAAAAAAATAAAAAAAATAAAAAATAAAAATAAAGTTACTTGTTATCTATTAATATAAATGACAGTTTCAAATCACATCAGTGTTATTTTCCTATCATATAATGTGTTCTATACTAAAAGAGCTAAGACCTTAAATTATGTCTTTTTCAGATTTTCATTTAACAATTTTTTACTCTTTTAATTGAAGTGCATATTTTAATCCATTAATTTTTTAAAGAATTTCTAAATCCCTAAAAACAGAATTATTAAAATTCTCAAAGCATCTCTAATTCTTATTTAAATGACAATTGCTAATAAAAAGTGACTAGTTCATACATTCACCTCCTCAGAAAACACAGAATCTAAGTCCAGACTGGCCAAATAGTAGAATGAATTAAAGGTTCTGCAAGCAGGTGCAGGGGCCAGGGAGCAGGCTGAGAAAGCAATTCAGACTGGGCGTGGTGGCTCGCGCCTATAATCCCAGCTCTTGGGAGGCTATAAACAGGCGGCAGATCATTATGAGCCTGATCTAGTGGTGAGACCCTGAGCACCCTGCAGACCAGTGGTTCTCAAACTTTCTAATGCCGTGACCCCACAATATAGTTCCTCATATTTCGGTGACCCCAGACCAAAAAAATAACTTTGGAGGCTACTTCAAAACTGTAATTTTGCTACAGTTATGATTCGGAATAGCTTTAGGTAACCCCTGTGTTTTGTTCGTTCAACCCCCGCCGGGGTCGCAACCCACAGGTTGAGAACCGCTGCCACCCTTCCCTAGAAAAATACAAAACAAAATTTTAAAAAATAATTTTAAAAAAATAAGACAGGGAGTCTGTTTCAATAAATGTATTTCTATTACCTGTCAGACCATAAACAATTGGTAAGTAGAGTGACCAGTGCTCCTGGTGCCCTGCATTCCTACCTCAGAAATGCACAAGGGCTAAAAACTGAATTTCCTCCTACACTTGCGTTAACCAAAGCTCTACGATTACCTTTTCTTGCCCCTTTCTGTTTTAGTGCCACCCACCCAGTGCTTTCACGCTACTAACCAATGTAACACCTCCAGAAGTCGTCCTCAGGAGGCCAGGGCCCTTGCCTTGACTCGAAGTTATTTCCCAAAGTACAACTAGCATTAGTTTCCTGTACTCTGCTCACAAGCTCACACTGGTTTTGAAATCTACCTTTCCCTTTCATCAAATACATTCTGTTATTTTATTGGGAGATTTATAGGCTTTGTGGTTTTGCGATTCTCAGACATCATGGAAGAAACCCCATGTTGGCTGTCTTGATGGAAATAAATGAATGGCACTTATGGTGTAACATTTCTTATTATAGTAATATATATATATATATATATATATATAACTTACTGATATTTATTTATTCATTTATTTGTGAACTATTGTAGACTAGACCCAAGGCCTTTGCACTGAAACTCTTCCTGGTTGTTGTTGTTGTTGTTGTTGTTGTTGTTTTGAAACATGTCCTCACAAGTCAATGAATTTCCCAGGCTGGGCTAAAACTTGTTATCCTCCTGCCTCAGGCTTCTGTATTTCTGGGATTACAGGCATGTGGCGTCATGCCCACTTTACTTACTGATTAAAAAAAAATGTATACCTTTTGCTAGAAAAAAAACTGAGTTCAATAAATTCTCTAAGGTATTACTTATTCATCTTTTAAAAATATTGAAATACAGGGCTATGGAGATAGATTGGCAGGCTGAGCGCCTTCCTGGCAAGTGGGAGGACCCAAGTTCTATCCCTAGTACCATATGCCTTGCCAGCCCCAGAAGCCCAGGTGTGCTCTGCTAGTCCTGAAACCAGGTATGCCTGTAATCCCAGTGCTGAGGAGGCTGAGACAGGAAGATTACTTCAAGTCTGAGCTCTGTAGTAAGACCCCATACCAAATAAATGAATGAATAAAGTTTTTTAAAAAAAAATATTTAGGGACAACCAGTTAGCTTGGCATACTAAAGCAACTACTTAGTCAGGTGCAGGGACTAGGGTTTTATCCTCCTTGTGCTGTTCTAGTCCTGCCCCAGGGATGCACTGAGACTGCAACTGAGCCTGGATGTGGTGGCACACGTCTGATCCCATCACTTGGGAGGCTGAAAACAGGAGGATCACTAGCAGTCTGATCTGTGTAGGGAGACTCTGTATCTTATAGACCCTGTACTAAAACCATTATATAAATAATACATATATATGAAAACTGACCAAAAGAAAAATTCCAATTCCATGTAATCTTATATTCAACATAAAATCAATCTTTTCACAAAAGTACTAATCATTAAATTATAATCTTGATAAAACTTCAGTTCTGGTCAGTCATTATTTTTCCTCATGCTTTTAATAAAAACATGCGTACATGTAATAATAACATCCCTACCTGTAATAATAGTTACTCTAACATTGCAAATATATTTAAGAAAGGAGAAATTTCTGGTCTGGATACATTTACTCTAGTGGCATTGGTGTTTGTCCTAAAGATTTTCTTCTGGCCAAGAGGAGTGGGTAAAAAGAAACATAGTGAAAGACTCCTGTTTTCCGTATGAGATGGAGACATGCATGATGCTTTGGGGAAAAAAGTCTGTGGTTAGTGAAAGTATTTATCATGCCCATGGGAGAAAAAAAAAAAAAAAAAAACAGCCTTTGATGCAGCCCTCCACATTGAAGCTGTGAAAGGGCTACTTGTAGCAGTTGACTGAACACATTGCAGCCACTGTAAACCTTCCCATGCTGGAAAAGTAAAAAAAAATTTGCATCTGTTTGCTAAAACCATCTTGCACTATGGGAAGTTTTTGCAAAAGATCATACTTTCCAAAACAAGTAAAAAAGCAAAGCAAGCGTGCACAGTACCTAGAGTAAATAGAGCATAGGTTATTTTGCAACAGCTGAATCAGTCTGACACAGAAGAGTTTAGTCATCTTTTATGAAAGGTTGATCTCAAATCCAAAATAGAGAGCAGGGGACCTAGGCTAACACTCCCAATACTTTAGGAATCCTGAGATGCATCAGCTGTGCCCATTTAGAGTATCTAAGATTATAACATGTCAGGGCTGGAGAGCTCAGTGGATTAAAGTGCCTGTTTAGGAAGATACAGGGGCCAGGGTCTCAGCCTGCCAAGCTGGCCTCACCCCAGGGATGCATTGAGACTGCAACAGAGACTGGGCATGGTGGTGTGTACCTGTAATCCCAGTGCTTGGGAGGCTGAAAAGCAGGAAGGACAATGCAAGTCATGTCTGTGTAGGGAGACCCCGTGTACCCTGTACTAAGTGCGTTTTTTTAAAACAAAGATTATAGCATGCTTCTGGCCAACCCCCAGTACATGCCATTAGAATGTGGTGATGTTGCTGTCATTACAGTTTATGAGCAAATTGGTCATATTTTTATTAATTCATTTTAGTTTTATTCACTGATTTAAATGCCACTTACAATGATTTCTTTCTTGATGTCTACAAGCTTATTTATGTGCTACCATTATGCCTTGAAAAGTGCAATTAAATTATTTTTGCAAAGAGTACCAGAGATTAAAAGAATATCTGAGAGACCAAAATTGAATTTAACATGAAATGTCATGTTAAAAATGCTTTTGAAGAGATAGAAAATAAACATGAAGAAAAATATAAAAAGTATTATGTCATAATTTAATTGGCGATCTTTTACTCTTATCACATACACTAAAATGTATCCTAGAAATGAAACTTAAGATTTCACAAAATTATTAAAAATTTATTGCCAACACATAGTATTTAGCTTTACTTTTTTAGTTTACCCTAAGAAACCATTAATTAAACATGTATATAAACATATATATATATATATATATATATATATATATATATATATAAATGTACATATCTACAGCTTTTTTCAAGACATAGTGAACAACCTTTAGCTACAGTGGGGATTTGTGAACCGTTAATCACCACTTTACTTCCAAAGTGCTCACCTAACACCATTGGCTAAACTGTTCCTTCAAATATTTTAGAGATGATTTAATGGGCTGGCCGAATAGCTCAGCTGATTAAAGCACCTACAAGTGCTGGCCCCGCCCCTGGGACCCCTGAGATGGCAATTCAGACTGGACGTGGTGGTGCATGCCTGTAATCCCAGCTCTTGGGAGGCTGTAAACAGGTCAGATCTACGAGTCTGATCTTGTAGTGAGACAATGAACACCTAGTAGACCCTTCCCTAAAGTACAAAAAAAAAAAAAAAAGATTGTTTTGCTTTTGTATCCCATTAATTTCTTTTTGAACTGGAATGCTGGTGTTCTATACTCTTGATTATTTAAAGATATGTGAGATTTAAAAAAATGTAATGTAATTAATTTCTGCATCTTTAAAAATATAGTATTTATCAATGTCTTCCTAGATTTCTTACAACATGCAATGTATTTCAGTCTGCTACTGCCAGAGCAAAAATAACAACACCCAAAGGGAGAAAATATATTTAGTAAAATAAAAACACCTTTTATTACCTCCTATGTTCGTTCAATAAGATTTATTCATTATGCACTTTCCAAGCAGATCTTTAATGTTCCATTGTCTATGCAAATAAGCCCTAAAATATTTCATACTGCATGCAAACATTCTATTCCAAGGTAATACATCCATCCACTTTTCCATGCTAATGAGACTTCAACTTGCTAAAGAGGAGACCAACATATACCCTCTCAACATATTGAGAGTTTACCAAACCACAGAGCCTGACAGCTGCACACTACATTTGAAATGGCTACAAAGGGTCACACATGTGCATAATAGAATGTTCCATATTTTTATCATCAGGGCCCATGATTTGACATGAACACTGTGGTGGCCCTCAGCTTTTCCTAGTACTTTTCTGCCAGTAACAAGAATGACATGATTTTTCTTTTCTTTTCTTTTCTTTTTTTTTTTTTTTCTGTCCTTTTGAGACAGGGTCTCACTATGCAGTTCAGGCTGGCCTTGAGCTCACGTTTGTAGCCCAGACTGGTCTCGAACTCGCACCGATCCTCCTGCCTCAGCCTCCCGAGTGCTGGGATTACAGGCATGCACCACCACACCTGGCTCATGACATGATTTTTCTTATCTTTTGCATTATATTATTCTAGAACCCCTAACTTAAAAAAATACTTTAATATATTCTTCCCATCGCTATTGGGCAACTTAAAAGAGGTTCCTTATAGGATTTATACTCAAGAACATATGTATTAAAGATTTCTTAGGTTAAACTAAGAAAGTAAAGCTAAGCAGTATGTGTTGGCAACAAATTTTTAATAAGCATGTCATTGTTTCCAGATTTAAATAATGCTAGTGCCTCTATAAGCAGAAATACTATTGCAATTTGGGATATGAAATCAAGTAAGAGAGGGGCTGGGAAGACAGGTCAGTGGTACTGTATACCACACCAGCCCCAGAACCCCAAGTGCCCCATGCCAGTCTCCAAACCTGGGTGTGGTGATGCGAGCCTGTAATCCCAGTGCTGGGGAGGCTGAGACAGGTTGATCACTAGGAGTCTGATCTGTGTAACGAGTACCTGTACTAAATAAATAAACAAATAGATTTTTAAAATATCATTAAAAAACAATGAAGAGAGGTGGCCCTGGGTTTCTACAGTGGTTAGGAGTGAGCCTGACTAGGGAGCTCCCATTATGTAATTGTCCTACCGAACTAAAGTTGAGTGAACATGGGTCACCCATCAGCTGCGCCATGTGCAGGTGGAAGGTAACTGGTCAAAATGAAGCCTAATGTAGGTGCTCAGAGAAACCCCAGAAAATGGACTCAAAAACTATATTTTCCCTCCCCTTTACTTCTTTTTTTTTTTAAGAATTTTTTATTTTATTTATTTATATTTTTCTTCTTTCAGAACCTTTGTTTCTTTATTCACGCATTTTTATGGCCGGCTCAGCCCACCCCGAGAACAGGGCTGGCGCAGCATGTGGTGCCGGGGATTGAACCGCGGTCCCTGAAGCTGCCCAAACTTTCCCAAGCAGGCACTTTAGACCACTGAGCCATCCCACCGGGCCCCCCTTTACTTCTTAAATTATTACCACAGACCATGAAGTATGATTAGCTGTATTTGCTCTGCTTGTAAACTACTGGTTATTTCTCCCTTCCTTGGATCAAAGGTTTCATAGATGTGACTACAGTTAATCTAGCCAGGACATGAGGGCTATAGCAACAAGCTTAAAAGAGCTTGTTTAATACAAGTGATTCACTGCAAAGATTAGAGTCACTAAGAACTGAATCTTTAGTTATGGGAACCCAGAGCCCAGCACTGAGCTGGAATAAAAAAAAAGAGTCCACTGAGAAAGCAGAAGGTGCAGAGGTGCTGCTTTCTATTCAAAAGTCCAGCTGAGCAAGGATAGAAATGCTTCTGGAGGTGCCATGCAAAGAACAAAGGTGGATTTGCTGTGAAGCCCCTAGAATTCCATCTTCAGGGTGCCTATGTTTATGTGTTTTGAAATTAATAGGGCATATTAATTGCAGTTGATCATGATGTACTTATTAACCAGTTTTTGACAATAAGATGCAACATCTGACACCCTCAGATATAAATATATAAACCTGTGAAGGAGAGGTTTATTTGGACTCACAGTTTATAGAGACTTTAGCTTCTAGTTGGATAGCCTTAAGGCAAAAATGGCATGGCAGAGGAGCTTAGACGAAGAGAGCCATTTATATCATGGTAGCAGGAAGCAGAGAGGAAGGGAGGAGCCGGGGGGGAGAGATTCATTTTAGGTTACGCCCACCTTAGATGCTGTCTCTTAACAGGAAGTCAGCCTGCATGCTACAATTTCACCCTTTATGAAGGCCTGAGAGAATGTTTTCTCTCTAGGTGACTGATTCTCCTTAGGTACACTATATGCCATCAGTTACTTTCCTCTGTAGTCACATAATCTCCAGATGTCTGCCACTGACAAAAGATCTCCATACAGCTGTACAGGGTTTCAGGGTAAATCCTGAGGGGATTTGACTGGCTTTATCAGATTAAAACATTACACTTTTTGTTATATAGGTCTTGCCTTACCTTGGTCTTAATCATCCAGCAGAAAAGTCTAACCAAGAGGTATAAAAGGGAAAGCTATATTAATATCCTGAGCTGTAAAAGGCTCAAGTCGACAACTTCTGACATTGCCAGTTATGCTGATTACCTGCTACTATTATGGACTATTGGACTATATTGCGTTATTTTACTGAATTCACACGATGTTTAAATGGCAAGGGAATACCCATCTCTGACAAAACAAAACAAGACAAAACAAAAAGGGGGACATAAATGAAGGACCATTTTGTAGTGAACAAAAATTATATATATATATATATATATATATATATATATATATATATATATATATATCAACTGTCCTACTAAACTGTTTTGAAACTGTCTCACTGTTATTTCTTTCTCATTAAAATTAATTAAACATAAATAAATAAGTTTTCACACAAGGAAGACAATATGATGTTTATACATGTGAGCCTGGTTTATTTCACAGGTGAGTATGATCTTAAATTACATGTGTTTACTGTTTTTTTTTTTTTTTTTAAGATTCACCCTTTAAAATCCCCAGCTCTTAATATAGAAGAGTTTTGGAGTACATTCTAGTTCTAGGCCATTACAATTGACATTTCAAATTTCCTAGTTTACATTTTCCTCAAATTAGGTAGCAGAGAAGAAGCTGTCCAGTTTAGATCCAGCTGAGAGAAAGTTGAGTCAGGGATACAATTAATGAGGTTTCAGTGAGATTCGGCAGGTGGCTTGCAGCTATTTCATGTATAGTTGAATTATTGCTAGGCATCTTAGTGCAAAGGTGACTTGTAGAATCGGCCCCCAAGCAGATTCACTAGGTGTCCTGAAGCAAAGGGATATGCTGCAATATGAATGGGGCCCTAGGGTCCCCAGCACCAGCTATCTAAGTTGTGAAAGAGAATTTCCATTTATAATACATGAATTCAAAAGCAAATTTGTGAAAAACTTTTCTTATCATCAATCATAAAAAAACTAAGTGGATAATTACGTTTTCACTGAACAAAAATTATCTCTCTTGAGTAAAGATCTACACTAGATCTCTACTAGGTTGGTAAAAATTAGTATACTAGATCTTTACTAGATTATCTTTCCTCAGAAAAATGTATCTATACCCCATTAAGCAATACAGACAACCATACATATTCAGCATACTTTATAGAAAAAAATAATGCAAAGAAAAATTCCTGTCTTTGCACACAAATCTATAGTATCATGACAAAGAGCTAAAATGTTGGTGTGTGAAATCATAAGCTTTATGAAATTCAATTATAAATAGTAAAATAACAAATTTTGATAAGCCATTCTGGAAGAAAGGATTAATATGCTTGTATTCTTTCTGGAGAAAATATCACAAAATTATTGTCATATGAAGAAATTACTGAATAGTGTGCAGTCAAAATATATAGGAATGGAAAATGTTATAAAAATATAGCAAAAATAAATGAAACTGTTGATGTCATTTATCATGGTTGGTCAGTGTTTGCGGTGTTTGCCCACTTTTTACTATCATTCACATATACTGAGCTAGTTCTCTCATTCTAAATATTTACTTTCATATCTAATTCATGATTAATTATTTGTACTTTAGTCTACCTGCTCCCCATAAACCTTTACTCTTTTCCGGCAGAAGAAATTCCCCCAAGTTTTGTCCAACATTTTCCCCAATCTCATAGCTGTGCTTCCTTCTGACTAAAGCTAGCTGCATGCCAGTTGGCAGGGCATGCACAGCAGACTGGACGCACTGTCCTTCCCTGACATGACACACTTCCAGAAATCTAGAGCAGTACAGAGGATGGCAGGGTAGGGCCCAAGGAAGGTGAGAGGGAAAGGCAGTGCTAGCACAGCTTTTCAAATAGTGAGCATCTTTAAGGCATCACTTCCTGCCTCCCACTCTGCCTCCTGGCAATGAGTGGAGGAATTGGCCACCAGAATTTTGCACTGTCTTGCTTACATTTCTGAACCAATATGCACGTTCAATTTGTGGTCAAGTTCAGGGTGAACTGACCCATTTCATTAATGGTACTTGACAAGGTTTACGAGAACAGATGAAGATCCACATTAACCCTTGTATTTCTTGGATATGGGGAGAGGAGGGAGGGAGCAAAGGAAGGAGGGAGAAGGAGGAAGAGAAGGAGAAGGAAGAGGAGAGGAGAAGGGAAAGAAGAAGAAGAAGAGGAAGAAGGGGAGGAGGAGGAAGACAATGAAGAAAAGAAAGAGAAAGAAATGCCTCCCTGAGTTTTAATGACATTTAATTAGAAAATAAAACTCAGTTATCTGAACTCAAAATAAAACCAAAAAATTCTTGAAACGGGTCTCTACCTCAGGATTTTCTTGAGCACATGTGCAATGTCTTACATATAATAAAAATATCTCTTCCAACCAAAGTAAGCAGAACTGGCTATTCTGTTAATTTTATTGCTCTCAATTGTATTTAGAAATGGTCAGAGGACATGTGACCTCAATCATTTTTAGTGTGTATATTCAGACTAATGCCAGAAAACTAAGTGAAAAAAGATGTTTTATTACCAAAAAATCCACATTTCTGTGAACTCACCATTTTAGTTATTGGCAGCTATTAACAACCTAGTGGGGCCAGCCTGATATCTCAGCATACTAAAGGGCCTGTTTAGGCAGAGGACAGTGGCTGGGATTCAAACCCCAGTGTGCTGTTCCAGCCCCGCCTGTGTGACATGCTGAGACCCCCAACATAGACTAGGCATGGTGGCGCGTGCCTGTGAAAACAGGAGAATCACTATGAGTCCGAACTACATAATGAGACCCTTGTAGACCCTGTAGACTATGTAGATCCTGTCCTAAATACAGAAAAAAAAATCTAGTGGTAAAAGTTTATTGCAGAATAACAATGGTTTATGAATAAAACTTAGAGTCTTTTCAAATACACGGAATTGCTTCATGAATGTATATGGTTAATAAGATAAATAAAAGTTTAGTTTCTTATAATGTATATGTAAAATTTATCTTCAATTCTAATGTTCTGAATTTAATGAGTTTTAAATACTAGATAGAAAAGAGGGGAGATGTTAATATAAAAAAATTTTTGACAGGTGGTCTCCTTTGGGGCCAAGGCTTTCCCCCTGCTCCTGAGCTCAAGCCTAAGAACATG
>PVJA010056691.1:0-10709 GCA_004027025.1 Myocastor coypus
TTTTTTTTTTTTTTTTTTTAAACATCATTAGTACTCTGATCTTTCCTGGGACACTCAGCACAATGCACAAAAGAAGGCACTGGGGCAGGGAACTATTCATTGGACTCATTTTAGCCAAACTCTCTCTCTCTCTCCCTCTCTCCATCTCTCTCTCTCTCCCTCTGCTCTCTCCTCTCTCTCCCCTCTTTCTTGCTCTCCTCTCTCTCGCCCCCCCCCCCAGCCAGACCGCACAGATGCATAGGACTAAGCCCTCCATGTTCAGAGATCAGGCCATTCAGTGTTGGGAGACAAAAGACAGTGACAGTGGACACAGCTCAGAAGAAACCTACCTTCCACGAGAGACAGTAAGTGGTAGACATACAGTACAAATGAGACAGGTACAAGCAACAATGGCAACAAATCATGAATTCCACCCCCACTTCAATTGTTGCTTTATTTTCCAAATGTATCATTTCTTTATGTATTTGGTACAGAGTCTCACTACACAGCTTGGATTTGTAGTGATCGTCCTGTTTTCAGCATCCCCAGTGCTGGGATTACAGGTGTGTTCCACCCTGCCAGTTTCAGTAGTCAGCTCAGGGTGCCCGGAGTGGGATTAGCACAGCATGAGGTGTGGAGGATTGAACCCCAGTCTCTGTGTAGGCACTTAGTCCCCTGACCTATCTCGCTGGCCCTGTATCACTTCTTTAAAACGTTAATACAAAACAATATAAAAATTTTCCCTTTCTCCCCTACCTCCTAGTCATTTTTATACATCCATTGTATGCATACATCGACCATCAGCCCCTTTGTTTCTATAAATGCAGCACGCACAGCTCCTTCCACTGCCTCACCCCCTTCACTGTGTAATACAGACTAATCCACGGGGCGCACTCCTTCCCTCTGGTGGCTGGGTACAGCTCCACGGCGGCGGCGGCAGAATTCCTCCCACCAGTGCCCACCCCGATCCTCTCCTTCTATCAGTGGTGCTCAGTAAACACCTGTGAACGTCTGAGGGTTACATTTCTATACATGCACAGTCTGGGTCCAGCAAGATCATGTGAACTTTGTTTTTACCTGTGCCAGTCCCAGCGAGGTGAAGTATGGTCTATTAAATAAGATTTAACTGGTATTTTCACAATTATGTGTGAGGTCAAGCATTTGCCTGTGCTTAGGAGTGTCTAACATTCTTTATATGAATCATTTGTCCTGCTGTTTGACTAGTTTCTGCTTTTTTTCTTTTTTGTCTTTTTGAGACAGGGTCTCGCTATGCAGTTCAGGCTGCCTTGAGCTCACTTTTGTAGCACAGGCTGGTCTCAAACACACACTGATCCTCCTGTCTCAGCCTCCCGAGTGCTGGGATTACAGGCGTGCACCACCACGCCCAGCTAATTTTTAAATTATGGGTTGCAAATATACTTTTCTGGTCTGTAATGTCTTTCATTCTGTTGACAGTGATTTTGCCATGTCAACTTTTTTTAGGTAAGGAATTTGACCATTATTTTCCTTATTTTGCATCATCCTTAGAAAGACTATTCCTGCTCCTAAGTTATAAAAGTATTCACCTTTTGTTCTTCTAGAGACTGATCCCATTTGTCTTAGTTATTCTTCTTTCATTGCTGGGACAAATATCTGACAGCCAAAATGAAGGAAGGAAGGAAAGGTTTATTAGCTCACTGGAGGTTTCAGTCCATATTTGGCTGGCCCAAGGCTGAGTGGAACAGGGCAGAGAGCATCCAGTTCATGGCAGCAGAATAGCAACAATGGAGACAGAGGCAACTAACCAAACAAGGAAGCAGAGCAAGAGCGGAAGTCTGTCTGTCTCTCTTTTGAAATTACACCAGGCTCTCTGCCTTAGCCTATCCGCCTTAGGCCACATCCATAGTCTCAGCAGTACTTAGACCATAATCCCAACAGTAGTAAAACACATAATCCCAGTGGATCATCATTCAAATTTCAAACTCTAGAAGTTCCCGCCCATGACTGCATGAGGCTTTGGGGGGACAATTAGACATAAACCATAACACCATTTATGCTGAAAAGTTCCATCCTATGGATATGAATTGCATCTGGCCATGACATGTAACTGGCCCTAATGTATGGAAACTAACTTAATATTACTTAGTAGCTTTTACTTTTTTATAGTCCACAGTCTATAAAAGCACTACCCCATGAGAGTCAGAGAGGCAGAGGCAGTAAAGTATTTATCCTGTTTTACCAGAGAAGTTAACTTGCTGCCCAGAGATATATAGTACAAGGCTTCATTCAAACACAGGGTTCCAGAATGCCAGAAGTTGACAATTTTTATTCTTTATTTTGAGGCAAAGTCTTGCTAAATCGCCCAACCCAAGCTCAGTCTCATGACCCTTCTGCCTGAGCCTCCCAAGAGTGCTGGGATTTCAGGCAGCACTAAGCTCTTCAAGGCCATCTCTGAAGTCATCACCACATAACTTCAGAAGAATGCTGATAGGTACTCAGCACAGCAGAGAAACAGGCAGAAGAAGGGAAAGGGGCCTGATTTTCTCTGAAGACACGGTGAGAATTTGGGAAGATAAGAAATTCTTGGAACAAAAGGAGGCTGAGGCTTTTATGGCCTTTTGCCAGGGGAGGAGTTTGGAGAGGATGTTTAGATATACCTGAGGGAGCTGACTGGGCTCTTCCCTGAGGAGGTGGGCAGGGTGAAAGGAAAGTGTATCTTGGGCTGAGTTTGAGAAGAAGGAGGGAGGTGGTCTAGGGAAGATGGGCTTTTGTTTAAAGGGCTTCAGCCATATTAGATGACTCTCATGATGATTTTAGCAATTCATACTAGAGCCAGAACCTATCAAATATAAATAATAACTTTTCTATTCAAAAACATCATTTCTTTCACTGTCCCATATATTGATCCAATTAAACAATGACTCAGGGGGCCTGGCGGGAGGGATGGCTCAGTGGTCTAAAGCACCTGCTTGGGAAGGCTTGGGCGGCTTCAGGGACCGCGGTTCGATCCCCGGCACCACATGCTGTGCCAGCCCTGCCCTCAGGGTGGGCTGAGCTGGCCATAAAAATGAGGGAATAGACGAATAAAGGTTCTGAAACAAGAAAAAAATAAATAAATTAATTAATTAAAAGATATTTGAAAAAAAAAAAAACAATGACTCAACCTCAAATGTTGAAGCCAATGTTCTCATCAACTGACAGGATTCCATGTTCTTTCAGTATAACCCACAATATTTAATTGAAAAGTCAGGAATGGATGCATTCCCAGATCCCCAAAGGTTCTGAGTGGACTGTGAAAAGCAGTGTGCCTCAATTTGGGGACGTAGAGAAGATGGGGGGCTCAAACTGCCCCGGAATGTTCCAACCTTTCATTTTTACCTCAGACCTTGGCACAGCTAGCATTATATCAACTATTAATCTTTTTATTATCTGCCATCTCAAAAGTCCCCTGAGGGCAGAGACTTTGTCAAGGATTCCTGCGTTATACTTCTAGCACTAAGCACAGAGTCTGGCACACTGTCAGTGCCCAATCAGTACTAAGTAAATTAAATTTGATTAAGTGAGCACCAGTTAATTTTTTCCATTTCCGCAGCATCATCAAGTTTATAAACAGCCCAGTCACCTCGGATAGGAGAGAAGGACATATTGCCTCTCCTGGCTAGTCCTTCCTCCCATATGAAAAAAATGTTCTTTGCCAGCAATATCCCTGTGTGGAACACCTTCAAAAAAAAAAAGTTTTCCTCTACTGGTTTCTATCATTTCTCTTGACTTAACTCCACTGAACTATGTAGGATAAGTTGAAGAATAATGTTTGAATTTTGCCATTAAAAACCAAAGTTAGGGGGCCCAGCGGGATGGCTCAGTGGTCTAAAGTGCATGCTGGGGAAAGCTTGGGCGGCTTCAGGGACCTCGGTTCGATCCCCGACACCATATGCTGCGCCAGCCCTGCCCTCAAGGCTGGCTGAACCAGCCATTAAAAATGAGTGAATAAACAAAGGTTCTGAAACAAGAAAAATAAATAAATAAATAAATAATAAATAAATAAATAAATAAAATTCTTAAAAAAAAAAAAACAAAGTTAGTGGCAGGTTAGGGCTGTAACTCAGTGGTAAAGTACATACCTACCACATACCTGGCCCAGGGTTCAATCTTTACCACACACCAGACAGCATGCAAAGCTGGCAACATTAACTATTTCACATAATCCTCTGGAGGGCCAGGTATTATTATTACCTCAAATTTATGTACAGCTAAGAAAATGCTACCTACATCTTCCATGTGGCCACAATTTGAACCCATGTAAACATTCAGAGGAGCTCTCTTATTCTTTTTTTTTTTTTTTTTTTTTGTCTTTTTGAGACAGGGTCTCGCTATGCAGTTGAGGCTGGCCTTGAGCTCATTTTTGTAGCCCAGGCTGGTCTCGAACTCGCACCGATCCTCCTGCCTCAGTCTCCCGAGTGCTGGGATTACAGGCGTGAGCCACCATGCCCGGCTTTTTCTTTTTTTTTTTTTTTGAGCTCTCTTATTCTTGATATGGATCCCCCTACAACTAACAGAACACCTACCCTGCCTCCCTGGAAACAAATGCTTAAAGGATAACCACTAGGGCAAGACAACGACCAAAATACTGAATTTTTCTCAGAACAACTGGAAACATCATACCATAGCAATATCTGTGCACCTATGTTTATAGCAGCTCATTTTGTAATAGCCAAATCTTGGAAACAACCAAAATACCCATCGTTTGAAGAATGGTTGAAGAAAATGTGGTATTTTTATACAATGGAATATTACTCAGCTATAAAGAATGATAAGCTGGAAGACTTCATATGTAAATGGATGTATATTGAACATATACTCATTAGTGAAATAAACCAGACCTACCTATGTAAATATCGTATAGTCTCCCTAATATAGAACTCTAATTTTTTTTCTTTCCTTACCAATATCAATTGGAAGGCGTGTCATGCCCACACCCTGTGTTCTGTACAACTATTGTGAGGACAATATGCAATGTGTCAACTGTTAAAAAAAAAAAGTAATGTTTATTGAAAGTGTTAATCTTTAATTGTTTGATCAATCTTATATACCTATATCTATTAATCTGAACTGATCCAGTGATGAAAATATGTAATACAACCATTGTTAAATTTAAAATAAATAAATAAATATTTTGAATTTAAATAAATAAATAAAAGAAAAAGAAAAAGAAAAAGAAGGGCTACAAGGATAGCCAATATTTTGGCCCTAGCCCTTCAAGGTCAGTGACGACTCTAGACATAAGAGAACCTGTGCTGTAACATCCTATAACTCAGTGGTGTTCCAAATTATCTGTTCAAGGAGATTATGGGGCTACAGAGGAAAGGGATAAATGATGTATAATGTGTCTAAGGAGAGTCACCTAGAGGGAATACATTCTCTCAGGCTTCACAGAGAGCAAACTGGTCAAGGAATGACTGTGACTCATCCGGATGGCTGACACTGACAAAAATTCTACAAAATGTTTACATGGTTTCAACATAAATCCTGAGGGGATTTGACTGATGTTGTCAGATACAAAAGTTACATATTTTGTTATATAGCTCTTGTTTTAACTTGCTGTTAACCATAGAGCAGAGAAGTTTAACTAAGAAGCATAAAAGAGTAAAGCTACATTAATAAACTGAGCTGTAAAAGGCTCAAGTCAACAGCTTTTGACATTGCCAGTTCTGCTGAAAACCCACTATTATTATGGACTATACATACAACAACTTTATCTTAGATTAATGATAACAAATATTTGTACCAATAGTGTTTAGAAAAGTTTCATGTCTGCATCTTGTACTCTGAACAACTACTATGAAGACAATAATATGCATTGTATTAATTATTGTGACTGTCCTATTAACATTTTGAAATGGTCTCATTGTCTTTTTTTTTTTTTTTTGTCTTTTTAAGATAGGGTCTCACTATGCAGTTCAAGCTGGCCTTGAGCTCACTTTGGTAGTCCAGGCTGGTCTTGAACTCACACCAATCCTCCTGCTTCAGCCTCCCAAGTGCTGGGATTACAGGTGTGCACCACCACGCCTGGCTCACATTGTCATTTTTTAGTAAAAGTAATAAAATTATTTTTAAAATAAAAAAAATTGAGTTTTTAATGTGTGCATATGTTTTAGGGCCATGGGTGGAACCAGAGTTATGCCTATATATAAATTTGGGAAAAATCAACTGCCACATGTCTGAAAGTTACACCATCATCTTCAGAAAGGAAGTAAGGCAGATAGACCTGTTTAGGGTGACTGACCACACTAACAGGGCCCCAAGGCTAACTGGAGGACAGTGACAACATTGGTCTGGTCTGGATTAGGGATATTTATTTATTTATTTATTTATTTTTAAAATGTGTGTATGTGTGGTTAAATAGCATCCTTCTGAGTTCTAAGCCCTAACTCTGCCACAACACAGACAAGAACCAATTTGCTTCTTTTTTTTTTTTTTTAATTTTTTTTTTTATTTATTATTTTTTTTTTTTTTTCAGAACCTTTGTTTATTCATTCATTTTTATGGCCGGCTCAGCCCGCCCTGAGGGCAGGGCTGGCACAGCATGTGGTGCCGGGGATCGAACCGCGGTCCCTGAAGCCGCCCAAGCTTCCCCAAGCAGGCGCTTTAGACCACTGAGCCATCCTGCCGGGCCCAAGAACCAATTTGCTTCTAATGGAAGCTGACTGTGCCTCAAGCGCTGCCCAGAGAGATCCTAGAAGCTGAAGAATGCAAGAGGCGGCCTCAAAGAGAAAGCAGAACTTCAGCAGGCCTCTGAGGCCGCCTGAGGACAGGCACAGAAACCAGGCCCTGACTGGTAATAGTAGACTCCAAGGAGGAAGGCGCTCTCGGCTGACAGAATACTGCCAGGGGGTAACTCTGGAAGGGCTGTCTCTGGCACTTCAGGGTAGGGAGGTCCTTCAACAAGGAGAGCAGGAGAGCAGGCTCCTGTCAGAAGGCTGGAACAGAGTACATTCGGGCCACTTGGAGGGCTGGTTTTCCAGAACAGTCCTCACCCTACTGCCCATCCCAAGGATACCAAAATCCAAGGATGCCTAAGTGCCTTATGGAAAATTATATGGTATTTACATATAACTTAGGCAAACCCTATCTAATGCTTTAAGTCACCTCTAGATTATTTATAAAACCTAATACAATGGCCACACATTGCTTTGTTCACATGGATTCCATGTGGTACTTACTACTCAGCACGTGACAGGTTGCAGCTTTTCTTTCTGGAATCTTCTGTTTTCTAAGTCACAGTGAGCTGAATCTACAGACCTGGAAACCACACATACGAAGTGCTGACTAAACGGAGGCCAGACACAAGGGCAGTGGCAGCAAAGGGAGTCACCTGGGCATGGGTAGAGGACAGGCTGACAGGAAGAGCAGCTCCAGGCCACGTGCTGCAGCAGGATGGGGGGGGCACCGGAGAGCACCAACCAGAAGAGCTCACGGACTCAAGGTAGCCAGGGGAAAAAGGAAAGCACGCTGACCAGCACCAAGGACCAGGGGCAAAGAAATAACTGTGTATAATACTGTCATGGTGGGTACATGTCATTACATATTTGTCAAAACCCACAGAATAGGCCATAACAAGGACGAGCCCTAACATAAACTCTGGATCTAGGGTGATAAGGATATGTCAGTGTGAATTCATGGGTTGTAACTAATGTACCACTCTGGTGGCAGTGCTGCTACTGAGAGGTTATTCTTGGAAAGATGGAGATACTTGATCTCTGTACTTTACGTTTAATTTTGTGTCAATCTAAATAAAACTGCTCTAAAGAAAATAAAGAGCCAGGTGTGGTGACACACACCTGTAATCCCAGCACTCCGGAGGCTGAGGCAGGAGGATCGATGTGAGTTCGAGGCCAGCCTGGGCTACAAAAGTGAGCTCAAGGCCAGCCTCAACTGCATGGTGAGACCCTGTCTCAAAAAGATTTTTAAAAAGAAAAAGAAAAAAAAGACTATTAAAATACATTTTCAAAACCCAAGAACTTAGACAGAGGAGTGATGGAGAAGAGTCAGGGATGACTCATAGGCCCGGTGACTGGAAGAACAAAGTTCACAGGCAGAAGGAGGAAGCTGAAAAGGAGGGCCTGGGGGTGGAGGTAAGAGAAGAAGAGGTCAGCTGGGAACATGGGGGGTAGCAGAGGTCATCCTCTTGGTCTTCTGTGCCACTGAACTAAGAAAGGAATTAGGTGTGTTCACTGCAGAAAAACCATCATTCAATGATCCACTTTTAGACTGAGAAAACACTTTCTAAAAGGAAAAGCCCTGTGCAACATGGGAAATCCCCATCTTTCCCGCACACTCACCCCTCTGTCTTCAAGAACAGCCACTGGCGAAGGTTTCAGTTTCTCAGAAGAATGGGGCCACAAGAAATGGTACGAGACTTGCTGGCCACATACGAATCAAGGTCAAGTGAGAGTCACAGATTCACGCTGACTGAGCGCTGGCAGGCAGATTCCACTGTGAGCAAGCAGCGCCCCCACCACGCAGCACAGGAGTCCAGATGACTGGGAGACACAGGCAGCTGCTGGAGGCCACAGCCCTGGCTGGGCACTCTCGCTCAGCCCTTTGGCAAAGGAGACTGCTTAAGCCCTCGGCCTCGGTCTCCACCTCCGTGAAAAGAGCTAACGGTCTTCTTTATGGATCTGCTGTAAAGCTCAAAGGAGCCCACCCACGGAGGTGCGTGCTTGGCCCTCACTCCAAGCCCGCAGAGATCTGAAGTGTCGAGGTGCCTTCCTCGTGATCACGGCGCATTTACTCCGTTAGATTTGTTTTCACAAGTATTTTCTTTGGCTTCACCATATTTAGAGACCACAGTGCTTCCAGTCCACATGCCCTGAAACTCAGGCTGCCTGTGAGAGTTGTACGACACACCACTCCCCCTCAGGAGCAGCTCCTGTACCCAGGGACATCCAATGCCTGGCATGAACTCACAGAGCCAGAAATAAGGCCTAGTGGGTCTCCTAAAAGTGGACAGAATGGCTAAATTGTACTTATTTTGTTTTTTGTTGTACTAGGGATTGAGTGCAGGGCCCTCGCACTGACCCAGGATACCCACAAGTGGTGCTCAGTTACTCAAGTAAAATCCATTGAACGAGCACAGCCTGTGCTGGGGGCATCTCCCCATCGGTGAAGGAAGGGGCTGGTCTGTGTCTGGACAGGGACACAGCACACAGGCGTCCTCTCCAAGCTGCACCTCAGGGACTCAGCAGAAGACCTGGACAGGACCTTGGATTGCCACACTGGCCATGAGCCTCGGAGGTCTCCTGAGTTAGAAGATGTCTTCCTTCACTCAAAGTAACTCAACCTAGTGAGATTTTACTAGTGAACACCTGGATCTAACCACTACCCACTATTGCTTTGTGTTCACCACACCGGTCATACACAGCAACCAGGTTCTTTCTGGAAAAGGTGGTGGTAACCCTGGTACTTCTCCCTTGACACATCCCACTTCCATGAGACTGGCCCCTGGCCGGCGAGAGGGGCAGTGTGATCCAACCTTGACGCCCTTCCATCCATTAACATCCCTGACCCTGCCACCAGACTTAATGGTTTGTAAGGACGGGGACAAATTAGCTATCTATAAGAGGGGAGCAATTCACATACTTTAAGAAATTACTCTAGGGGCCCGGCAGGATGGATCAGTGGTCTAAAGCACCTGCTTAGGAAAGCTTGGGCGGCTGCAGAGACCGCAGTTCCATCCCCGGCACCACATGCTGCGCCAGCCCTGCCCTCAGGGCAGACTGAGCCGGCCATAAAAATAAATAAATAAATAAACAAACAAACAAAAGTTCTGAAACAAGAAATAAAATAAAATAAAATAAGAAATTACTCTAGTCAGGTGCAGTGATGCACACCTGTACCCCAACAACCTGGGAGGCTGAGGAAAAAGGATTTTAAGTTGGAGTCAGTCTGGGAAATTTAGTATCTTAGTCAGAGCCTGCCTCAAACTAAAAAAAAAGAAAAGAAAAAGAAAAAGAAGTCGGGAGCCGGGCATGGTGGCAAGCGCCTGTAATCTCAGCCCTTGGAAGGCTGAGGCGGGAGAATCAATGTGAGTTTGAGACCAGCCTGGGCCACAAAAGTGAGCTCAAGGCCAGCCTGAACTGTATAGCGAGACCCTGTCTCAAAAAGACAAAAATAAATAAATAAATAAAAATAAAAAGAAGTGGGGTGTAGCTCAGGGAAAAGATCCTGTATTCACTCTCCAGTACCTCCAAAACAAACAGATTACTCGGCTGTCTTTAGAAAATGAATTGGAGAAGAAAAGAAGGGAATAAGAGAATCATCAGGCCAGGCGTGGTGGCGCACATCTGTAATCCCAGCACTTGGGAGGTTGAGGCAGGAGGATCAGTGTGAGTTCGAGACCAGCCTGGGCTACAAAAGTGAGCTGAAGGTCAGCCTGAACTGTATAGTGAGACCCTGTCTCAAAAAAACAAAAAAAAACAAAAAAAAAAAAAAGAAGAAGAAGAAAGAAAGAAAGAGAAAAAAAGAAAAGAAGGGAATAAGAATCATCAGAAGCTAATATGAAAATACATGACATGTACCTGCAATAAGGAGGCACAGGATCAGAGATGTAAGCAAGACCATGAGGTGGCTCAGGGGTGAAGATAAGGCATGGCTCTGAGTTTTCACCCTGATGGGTGGATGGCAGTGTCCAGATGGGAGAGGCCCCAGAGATGGCGGGGGGGGGGGGGGGGGGGGGGGGGGGGGGGGGGGGG
>PVJA010056692.1:0-10716 GCA_004027025.1 Myocastor coypus
CTTATCCTACTGAGCTATCTCCCCAGCCTAATGATGTCAAGATAAAATGATTGAATAAACTTTCAGATAATATAGTCTTAAAACTATAATATATATATATATGCCAGATATATATATATATATATATATATATATATGTGTGTGTGTGTGTGTGTGTGTGTGTGTGTGTGTGTGTGTGTGTGTGTGTGTCAGATTAGTTGATCTTTTCATCATGCGTCACTCCTTTATAGCTGAATGCCATTTTAGACATTTTCAAATGTTGAGATTTAGGGGAAGATAATTACGATGCTGACTGTTATAATTTAGAACATGTACCCAACCCACACATCACTTTTATTCTGTCTGAGAGACATGAATTTGGCACACATCTTGGGTAGAGATAAGGAAACAGTGAGGAAAAGAGAATTTGAAACTGAGAGTTTTCGTTTTCAATATTGTTATGGTTTATGTCTAGTTGTCCCCCCAAAGCCTCATGCAATCAGGGGGCAGGGACTTCTAGAGTTTGAGACTTGACTGATGATCCCCTGGGATTATGTATTTTAGTACCGATGAGATTATGGATCTGAGTACTGCTGGGAATTATAGGTGTGGCCAGAGGAGGATAGGCTAAGGCAGAGAGCCTGATGTAATTTAAAGACGGAGAGACAGACTCGTGCTGTTGCTCTCTGCTTCCCTGGTTGTTCTATTGCCCCTGTCGCCATTGTTGCTGTTCCATTGCCATCAACTGCTGCTCTCTGCCCTGTGCCACTCAGCCGTGGAGCCACCTGAATATGGACTGAAACCTCCAGTAACTGTGAGCTAAATAAAGCTTTCCTTCCTTCACTTTGGGTGTCGGATATTTGTTCCAGTAATGAGTAAAAAGTATCTAAGACAAATACCTAAAAGTAAAACTAAAACTGTGAAGCACGGAAGCTTCTGTTCTTGTGGAGGCAAAGGAACCCAATGAGGGCTTCCGTGATGTTCAGGTTCTCACTTATCTAAATCCCTGTCATACCTCTGCTTCTGTTTGCAATGAAGAAATTTTGCTTCCTGTAACAAGCTCTGCATAGGATGACAAGCATGACCATAGTCATTATCTCTGCACAAACACAGGCGGCCACCTTCTCCAAGCTCATAAAATGAGTTAAGTTCATAAATAAAGGTACCACTATACCTATCACACTCCAATCATATTCTTCCTGGGATGGACACAGAATGCGTGTGGGAAGTCATTGTAAAGCATTTAAGTAAGCTTAACCACGTGCATCTGTCAACATTCCTAAGTGCTCTTTTACTGTCTCCACACTCATTTAGCATCTACTGCTTTTATCCTAGACACCAAGCATGCAAAGAGATGTTAGACTAAAATCTCTACTCTGTGAGTTCATAATTTCTCTGCAGAGGTAACAATAAATAATAGGAAATATAGGTTCCATGTAATATGTTTCTCAAAATGCAGCCCTCTCAACAACTATCAGAATCATATAGTGTTTGTGTGAAAAATACAGATTTATTGGCTCACTCTTTAAACCTACTAAGTTAACATCTCTATAAATAGGTGTGCATTTTAACAAAACCCAAAGATTATGACTCTAAGTTTGAGAATCACTGCTAAAAATTAAATCTTTACCAGACTGACATGGAATAAAGTAGCTGCCAGTAAGGGTGACTCAACCTCCTTTCAATTAATGAAAAGTATCATAAATAAAATAAAATAAAATAAAGCAGACCCAAGTATAGTGGTGCATGTCTGTAAGCCCAGTGCTTTGGGAAGCCAATGAAGCAATAGAAGAGCAACTTAATAACTTAGGGAGAACCTGTCTTAAAACTTTAAAAGAGGTCTGGGAATATAGCTCAGAGGGAAAGCCCTGTGTTTATTCTCTGATACCATAAGCAAATAAACAGAAAAAGAAAAAAAGTGGTAATTATTTACAAGGTTGTTGTCTCACGAGGCAATCAAAGAGCTTAAGCAGATTAGTAAAGGTGTTTAATAAACGCAAAGAATATATAATCATTACATAAAATAAAATTTTATATTTATAATTAGAATAATGAGTTAAAATACACATATAATTTATTATAATACCCAATGACTATAAGGTTCATAAGAATAAGTCTAATAAATTGTGTGAAAGACAAAGTTAAAACCTTCTTAAAAGATAAAATGTAGGGCCTGGGGAGATAGCTCAGTAGAATAAGCACTTGCCTGGCAAGCACAAGGGCCTGGGCTCAATCCTCGGTTCCACCAAAGAGGAAAAAAAAAAAAAAAAGATAAAATGTATACGTAGAGAAATAATGTGCTTATAGATGAGGCACCTCAAGATTGTAGAGATGTCAAATTATTCCCAAATAATTTTAATACCATTCAAATAAAAATCCTACAGTAGCTTTCCATTGATAAAAATATTGACTTTATGTATTTATATTTTTATTACATCTTTATGTATTTATATTTTTATTACATCTTTATGTAGGATTTATTGTGACATTTTTACACCTCTATACGATATACTTTGATCATGTCTCCCTCAACATCGGCACCGTCCTTCCCTCCCACTCTCCTGGATCTACTTTCTCTGCTATAATAGTTTCCTCTCTATTTCATGTTGTGTTTCACTGATCCAGATTCTATGTATGAGAGAAAATATACAATAGCATCCAATTTGACTTATTTCATTTAATGTTATGCCCTTCAGTTGCATATATTTTCCTACAGATGACAGGATTTTATTTCTCTTATGGCTAAATAATGCCACATTTATATGTACCATTTATACATATTCATCCACTTATTCATTGATAGGCATCTAGGCTGATTCCATGATTTGGCCAGCATAAATAGTGCTGCCACAAACGTAGTTGTATGAATGCTGATTTTGATTTCTTTGGGTGTATCTGGAAGAGTGATGTGGCTTGATCATACTGTAGTTCTATTAAATTTTGAGGAACCTCCATACTGCCATACTGATTTCCATAGTTGCTGCAGTCATGTGCATTCCTACCAGCACTATACAGGAGTTCCTTTACTTCTGCATCCTTGCCAGCAGGTATTATTCTTTGTATTCTTAACGGAAGCCATTCTGACTGGGGTGACATGGCATCTTCCTATTGTTTCTACTGGCTTTTTTCACTGAGAGCTAATCACGTTGAACTTGCTTTTTTATCTATTCACTATAATTATCAGGCATCTGTACCTATTTTGAGAAGTCTTTACTCAATCAATCTGCCCATTTATTGATTGGAATATTTTTATTTTGTAAATATGTACATATGCAATATAATATATATGAACATATGTGAATAATATTAATGCTCCATTTGAAAAATAACTGGCAGGTGTTTTCTTTTGTGCTGTACATTGTCTCTTCAATACATGGATAAGATTCTTTGCTGAGAAAAAGCTTGCTAATTTGATCTCATTTGTCAATTCTTCTTGTTTCTGATTTTAGCTATTGTAGTCCTGTTTAGGAAGCTGTTGCCTATTCAAATATCATGAAACATTTCTTTGATGCTTTCTTCTGATGGGTTCAAAGTTCCAGGTTTTATATTAAGGCCTTTAGTCCATTTTGAGTTGATTTTTACATGAGCTAAGAGTTGGGGAGGGTAGTTTCAATCCTGTACATGTAGACAGCTAATTTTTCTAGCACTGTTTGTTAAAGAAGCTATTTTTGCTCCAGAACATTCTGATGCCTTTGTTAAGTTGTCATGTTGTGGGTTAGTTTCTGGTTTCTCTGTTCAATTTCATTGATTTATGGGTCTAGTTTTAAGCCATGCCATGCTGCTTTCATTACAATGGCTCTACAATATCTATTTTGAAATTTAGTTCATGAAGCCTCCAAATTTGCTCTTCTTGCTTGGAGCTTTTGTGCTTCCATATGAATTTAAAGATTTTTATCTAGTTTTGTGAAGAATGACCTGGGTATTTTTATGACCATTGCATTGCACCTGTAGTTTGTATTAAAATATATGCAGAAGAACCAAAAAGAATGGAAGTCTAAGGCAAGAAATATGGAGAGTGAAATGGTATCAAGAGCCTAACCATGGATGACATATGTGGGGATCTTCAAAATGAGGTGCGATAACTGCAAATAATATCACAGCAAAGGCCTTCTCTCCTAATACATACACTAATGTTTTTCAGAAATTGACAGAAAAGCATATACAACCTAATACAAAAATAGAGGATATAAACAGTCCATCAAAATAGAAATAGAGGGCTGGCCAGATATCTCAGTGGCCTAAAGCACCTGCTTAGGCAGATGCAGGGACCAGAGTTTGATCCCTGACATGCCATGCTGATCCCACCCCCAGGACATGCTGAGATGGAGATTGAGACTGGGCATGGTGGTGTATGCCTATAATCCTAGTGCTTGGGAGGCTGAAAAACATGAGGACCACTAAGAGTCTGATCTGTGTAGTGAGATCCTTCTGCAGCTCTGTATTAAATACATACATACAAACATACATACATACATACATACATACATACATGAAATAGAAACAGAAAAGATTTTTAAATGTTTTTCAGAAAAGCCATTTTGATATAATGCAACCATTGTTAAATTTTTCTTGTTTTGAAATTCTGTACTATATATATTCTTACTTGTTACTGTTTTTTTTTCTAGTTTTGTTCCTGCTATTTTACTTTTTAAAATTAAAAAAATAAAAGAATAAAAAGTTAAAAAAATAATTCATTAAAAAAAGCTATTTTATCTCATTTTAAAACAAATTCAGGGGACACCCACTCAGGACCCCCCTCCTGTCCCTCTCTCGGACAGGAGCTTTCTTTCCCTCAATAAATATGTTCTGCTCATAAAAAATAAAAAAAATAAAACAAATGCAAATGGTAGCTACTGCAACAACCTATATTTCATTTATTAAACAGAAAAGCATGCAAATGTTTGATAGTATAAATATATTGGTAAGGCTACGGGGGAAAACAATTCTTTCGAACAGTGTTGACTAGTGTCTTAGTTACTTTTTTCCAGTTGCCCACACTGAATACCTGCCACCCAAAGTTAGAAGGGGAAAGGTTCATTTAGCTTTCAGTCCATAGTCACAGGGTGGTGCAGAAAAAACTGTGGCAGGTGGAAGGCAGCAACAAGCAGCGAGGTAGACAAGCAAGTCTCTTTCTATCCCTTACATCATAACCTGGATTAGGATGGTACCAGTCCAATCGTGGACTAATTTCTGAATCACCTACCCTTAATCCTAGCACCCTTAATCTTAACATTGTACCATGAATCAATCACATGGTCTAGATTGAGCCATTCCTGAAAGTGGCTATGATTGCATAGCTACTATGACTGCATGAGGCTTTGGAGTGACATCAAGACACAAACTGTAACAGCAGGAGCCTTCTAGATTAAAGGCAAGCTTGGCAACAGCTATCACTATTACAAACATGCTCACCCTATGAAGCAGCAGTTTGAGCTTTAGGCAGTTAACTAATGCACTAAAGCTACTCATTGCAGCACTCTGTTGGGTTAAGAGCACAAATGCTAGAGCCCAGTATCCTGATTTTAGGTCCCAGAGCTAACACTTACTCAAATTATGGCCACAAGTAAATTACTAAATCTCCCCTACACATTAATTTCTTCATCTATAAAGTGGGAGTAATCATAACATTTACTTCTGAGGGTTGGAGGCAAGATTAACTGACTGAATAAACAGCACTATAATATCTGCCCTTGTGATGAATATATTAGCTATTGTGTTTTAATACCAAGGATATATGTTTATTATTTGGGGAGTCAATGAGATATTATGGTATTATTTGGGGACTCATAGAATAAAGATGCAAAAGATGAGTACATACAGTTTTTATGGAAGTATCTCCAAACTATATTTACTGGAAAAAAAAAGAAAAAAGAAAAAGCAAGGACCACTGTATATAGAAAAGGACAGAGACTAGCAGAGCATTTCTCTGGTCTCCTATAGGCAGCATAAAAAAGAAAATCTCCACAAGGATACTAGAAAGGGTAGACAGACCAAGGCAGGAGAGAGATTTTTTACCATATACATTTTGCAAAAGAGAGACACAAGGGTATACTACTTGTTTATCAACAATAACTATTTAAAAACAGTTCCAATGAATTAAAGATATAAATTTACTGAGGAAAAAAATCAGAAAGTTCAGAAAATAAAAATGAGCACAGTCATGGCATTAGAAA
Source organism: Myocastor coypus (assembly GCA_004027025.1). Classification (NCBI taxonomy): domain Eukaryota; kingdom Metazoa; phylum Chordata; class Mammalia; order Rodentia; family Myocastoridae; genus Myocastor; species Myocastor coypus. The sequence goes on from PVJA010056692.1 coordinate 6,153, forward strand.
AATGGAATTTTTTTTCATGTAAGAAACAAAAACCCAAAACATAGAAAACCACTGATAGTTTTAACTGCATCAAAAATTTCATTTATTTATTTACTTGTTTTTTGGGGGGGAGGTGGGGGATCAAACTCAGGATGTTACATTTCCCAGGCAGGCACTTAGGCTGTGGAGCTCTCTCCCCAGCCCCTCAGATTTAACTAATCTTACTTTTCAAAGTGCTGTGAGTTGAATTACATTATTTTTTAACTTTCACAGCAATTAGCTTCATACAATTGAAATATTTTGAGTGTTTAGGTAATTGTATTGAGAGCAGGCTCTCTATAGTCCTTAGGCAGTTCTCACATTCTTAAGTTCATAATCTTGGCTCAGCCTCCTGTGTAGTGGGGACAAGAGACACACACCACCGGGACAAGTCATAACAGTAAAATAAACCCAAACATGAGGAAAAATTGCTCCAAAATATGGCTAGAAAACTAACATAAGTCAATAAGAAAGTCAGCTTTAAAAATAAACAAATGATATGAAAATGGAATTCAAAGGTGACCCCTCAATAATTAAAGAAGTCTCAAGTGACAAACCAGTGTGAAGTAGATGAAGACATACCATAATGTTTTTCTTGACAGAAACTGCAACAAATAGCTGATCAACAAAGGGTGACTAAAAATATGCTGAATGCTTTAGATATATTGCTATGAATTTACCTCAAGGCACTCTCACTTGCTTCTAACACTTGCCCTGTCACTGTGGTAAAGTCTTTCACTATAATAATTTTTTGTTTTATTTCAACATTTTGTGGTAGAAAGGAGTAAAGAAAGACCCATTTTTTTCAGTCACCCTTGTATACAACAGGAAACAAAACGACAAACTGAATGTTCAGTCTGAAAACACTAACTGTTTGCAAGGACTTAGAGAAATGACAACTATGTCCTGTAGGCTGTAGTGGAACTGGAACTACAAGCAGTAGAAATTCTGGCTCATTCAAATTGAGAAGGAGCTTTAACAAGTGAGAAGAAGATTCTGGAATCTACACAAAGGCTGGGCAGCAGCTCTGTGATAATAGGAGCAAAGAGTTGATGTTGACTAAACCAGAACTAACTTTGTGCTACTGAACCAGACTGACTAGCCAGACACAGGTCCTTTGTGTTCTTAGTTTCACCTGCAGGTCCTGTGTGGTGGTAGTGAGGGTGGTATCTGCTGGACCAAGTGTCAGTCAGGACTATGCTCTGCAGTGGCCTGAAGGGCTGGCAAAGGAAGTGTTATACAAATATAGCTTCTTTCATGGGTGGCAAACTGGGTCACACACTGTCTTCTACATGAGAAAGCCTTCAAATATAGAACAGATGTTCAGGTACAGGACAGGAATAAAAACAACACATTCCCTCAAAACAAACAATATATTTCATGACTAGCAACTTCATTTCTCAGTATAAACCCTAGAAGTTTTTGTCTACGTAGGTTCAAGAAAATGCTTATTTATATATTTATCATCTCTAAGACAAAAAATTGTAATTAATCTCATTTTATTCATTATGAAGCATAGGATAAACAACTTAATTGTGCAATATTATATATAAATACATGAAAAAGTACTACATGAATCAAGATGGATAAATCTTAAAAATTGAAGAATAAATCTGTATATGAAGTTTAGCTATAAGGCTCCTTACATAAAATGAAATCATGTGTGAAAGTAGAGTATATGTTCAGATTGATACATATGTAATGAACTTGAAAACATGAACAGACATGATACATATGTATCCCATGATACATGTGATAATTAAAGCTCCAACCTGCCCTAATCTCTTTTATTCCCTCAGAGGTGTCCTGAGGGAACAGGACAGGGAGCTTTGGCTATCAGCCCTAATCTCTTTTGTTCCCTCAGGACACCTCTGAGGGAATAAAAGAGATTAGGGAAGGTTGGAGCTTTAGCTATCACATGTTGTTGTAGTCAAGGTTTATGAGGAAACAGATTTGATGCAGCACGCAATTTATAGGTTAGTTTATGATACTCAAAGAATGGAATGCAGAGGAGTTTAGGGGATCTTTCCACATTCTAGAGATGCCTAAGAATCAAGTGAGGGGCCTGGATCCCACTGCTCTGTCCCCCACCAATCCACCTGAAGGCCTAGAACTCAGGATAATGACTCATGCAAGTCTGTGTCAAGGATCTGTGCTGGGAAAGTCCAAAGGTCAGTGGTGAAGAGAAAGCTGGAGAGTCTGTGCCCGTGGGATGAAGGAGTTGAGTCAGCAGGCTGAGGGACCTGCACTGGAGCCAGGAGGCGATGCTCAAGGTAAAGACCGCAGCTCTCCCGAGGGCAACCACAGCCATCTTCAGCAACAGCGAGGACCCAAGCCTCTCGGATGATGAGGACAGCGGAGGTGGTATCAGGAAAACCAGCATGGCAGGCTTCTCTGGGAGAATCGACAATGCACCATCTTTCCTTCTAGTTATCCTTTCATGCAGAACACACTTCAGCTGGGTGTTTCATGTTTACCCTTAGTTAATCCATCTCATATGTCTTTTTAAGAATGCTAGTTTAATAGTAGTATTGATATTGGAGTAGCCAGTGTCATTGCTTTACCTAGATTCCTTTGGAGCTCTGAGTGACATCAAAAGTTCATTTGTATCAACAGTTTGTTTCAAGTCAGTTTCTGGGAACCTCAATGAAGCCCATGTAAGGACACAAACTCCCATCTCCCTGGTATACGCCTGTGACTCTGCTTGCTCCTTTTGCCTGTGAGATCATTCAGACCTAAGCCACATTCTCTCTCTATCCATTAAACCCAGACCCCATCACCTATCCAAGGCCTCACTGCCACCACTGTCTTTCTTCCAACACCATCAGCTTTTTTCTGTAACAATATTTATAAAATAGCATGAACCTACTATAAATGTCATATCTTAGAAACAGCTCTCTAGACTGTCCTTCTTTCCTCTCTTTGGCATTGTCCCTCATTTCTTCATTTCTTTTTATCTCAAAATTCTTGAAAACTTGGATTCAGCTGTGTTACTCTGATTTCTTTCACCCCTTTCATGTTGCTAAATCAAACATCTGATACTCAGCTTTCAAAGGAGTTGCTAAGTAATTACCTCCTACACCCTGAAACCTTGCTTCCCTTCCTGTGATGAGTCGAAGTCCTCTTCAGTACATATGCATTTTCCTCACCATGAAATGAATGTTTCCTTATTGCTTTGATATTGGATGTGTGTGGCTCTGTGACATATGTGAGCTGAAGGCATATTTACTAACCTGATACGAGGTCTTCAATCTGCTCTTGGGCTTTGGATTGGCTTTTGCATCTCTGTGGTCATATAAGAAGATCTCCAAACTGGAGGAGCTCCAGGATAAACACACATTGACAATCTAACCCCAACCTGCAACATAGGGCAGAGCTGCTTAGCTGAGCACGGTGTAGGAAGCTGAATCAAACCAACCCACACACCTATGGTCCTAAAAACAAAAACAAAAACATGACCATAAGTTACTGAGATATAAAGCTAAGACATAAAGCATTATTGGGGCAATATCTGCCTAACACACCCACCTTCCAGAACATATCCTTTCTTGAGTGACCGTTCCTCAGTCCCCTGACCATTTATGACCTGGTCTTGCAGGACCAACCCCCAGACCTCTTCTCTTTTCTCATTGTTGGTACCTTTAGGTACTGTCACATCCTTAAACATGATCTGTAAGCCCAGGCTTCTCTGTCGAACTCCAGACTGATCGAACAAACTGCCTACCTGACTTGCCCATTCGGATTCCGAACAGGAATCTCCACCTCAGTTTCACAAGCAACTCCTCCCCATTTCCCACCTTTCCCCTCAGTCTTCCTCTTATGCAGTGCTAAGTCTCACTTTTCCTTAGTGTAAGGTAAACATTCTGTAGTCACTCTTGACTTAAAAAACAAAAACAAAACAAAAAAAAAAATAAAAACCATCATCCTTGAGAATGGCCCTTGACACCTTCAGAATGTTTTTAAAATTTGATCCTTTCCCTACTAACTCCCTGTGCAAGCAGTCTCTATCACTTATCTGGATTGGGCAAGAGCCTCCCAGGATGTTCTTGCTTTAGCTCTTCCTCTCATCACCCCACACATTGTGCTTAAAATCCGTTGCCCCTGAATTCTTCCTTGCAAATGTCAGCCAGATGAGGTCAGCCTTTGACTCAAACTGCTCCACAGGCTTTTGGCCTTCTTTATTATTACTGTCCCTTCATACTCCAGCTCAGCCACTCTGACCCTCCTGCTGTTTCATGAATGGTAACATTACAGCCAGGCTTGTCCTCACTGACTGGTGCTGCCAACTTGGCCGTGCCTACCTGAAGAGACACAGGCTCCCCCACATCTTTTTATTTATTTTTAAAATTTTTTTTATTGTTTAAATTTAACACGGGTTATATTACATATTTTCATCATCAGATCAGTTTAGATTAATACATATAGGTATATAAGATTGATCAAACAATTAAACATTAACCCTTCTAAATCAACATTACTTTTTTTTTTCTTTTCCCCTTTCTTTTCTTTGAAAGTTGACATATTGCATATTGTCCTCACAATCGTT
>PVJA010056693.1:0-10714 GCA_004027025.1 Myocastor coypus
GAAAGGAAAGGAAAGGAAAGGAAAGGAAAGTTTCTGGGAACAGCTTTGTACCTGTCTCCTCATGAATGTGTGTTGAGCAGCTCACTGGGGTCTTGCTGGCTCTGAGGGTGTGTGTTCGTGCCTGCCTTACAATTTACTGCCAAGGGGCATTATTCCTTCATAACCCCTAGGGCAAATATTTACTGAGCGCTTGCCCAGTATCAGAACATAGCGTGACAGCAGAGCTGGAGGTGCAGCCTACTTTCAAGCAAGAAGCGGAGTGAAAGCTATCCAGGGCGAGCTTGCGAGATGTAACTAGGCAGTGGCAGTGTGCAGAGAGCTGTGGGAAGGGCTTTGAGAGGAGGATGTGGATGGGACTGGTGGTGAAGGGGAAATCTCTCTGTGTTACCCACTTCCCTACAGAAACCAGTTGTGAGAGCCAGGAAATGACAGCAGACTCTGGGCGCAGCCCTGGGTCCTCACAAACTCATTATGTGGCTTTAGCCACATACTCTCACATCTCTGCCTCGTTTTTTCCTTGGTATGACACAGGGAGGTGAGATGAAGCTTAAGTCTTTATTGTCCACAATCAAATGATTGCCTTGAAAGAACCGTGTATCACATTCCCCTGTAGAGCCATGATTTTTTCCACTATAACTTGGGCTCACCAATCCCCATGGGCCCTGCTCTCCAGAGCTGCCATGAATGATCTGGAAGGACAAAGCATTATTTTCCCTCAGGTACAGGCCTGTCAGAAATTTGTGGGATGTCGGAGATGACCCCAATCCTTTGCTTTCTCCACGCTTATCCCTCTTCTTGCTGGGCCTCCTCCCTAGACCCTTCTCTCACTCCAAGTCAGTCATCTCTGCACAAGGTATAAATACAAAAAATAAATAAAGTCAGAGTGAGCCCCAGAACTGAAGCAAATTGCTGGCAAGCTCTGGCTGCTGATTAGCATGCATAGTGGACGTGCAACTGGGCATGTCGAAGAGAAGTACATTTTTCTGCGGGATGAAGCTATCAGTGTGGGCCATGTTGGGGAGGGAAGCAGATAAAAAGGAGGGAGGCATGCACACAAGTGGTGCTTGTGCTGCACCCAGGAAGCTTTCCAGCCAGGAAGCCCCCAGGCTATGCTCTCGGCCTGCCCTGTTCCCTATCCATGCTCCCCAAACCTGACTGAGAGTTTACCTTTAACAAGCTAGAATCCGGGGCTCACATAGGGAAGATGCAGAAGAAATCCCCAGATGGATAGGGACAGACAGGTCCTTGGTCAGGGTTAGCTCAGTAACCTTGGACAAGTGTACTGATCACTTCTACACCCTCATCTATAAAAGGGGGAGATGCAATAGTGTCCATCTTCTAGGGAAGTGAGGGCTCACAGAATTGAAGATTCTAGCAGGGATAAGCCAATGGTCAGCCATAGCATAGAGCCAAGTAAGTCTTCTTCGCCACACCCTAGTGGAGCAGACCCTTACCTACCCTATGGCCTAGGGGATAGCGCAAGGAAATAATGGAGTAGCAAGAGCATTAGGGAAAATTTGTAGGAAACAAAAGAATGAAAGCAGCGCCAAGGGTCACAGTGCAGCTCAGTGGAAGAATGCTTGTGTTGGATGGCGAGACCCTGCACTGCAAACCAGAATAGCTGAACCTGGCTGCACAGGCTTCTAATCTCAGCTACTTGGGAGGCTGAGGTAAGAGAATTCAAGTCAAAGCCTGCTTGGGCAACTTAGTGAGACCTAGACTCAAAACAGAAAGTACTGGAGATGTAGCTCAGTGCAAGGCCCTGTATTCCATACCTAGTACTGAAAAATAAGTGAAACACATCCTGTTTACTGGATGTTGTATGCATTATATACTCTGTGAAGTACTTTGTAGTCTTTGAGGGCTTCTTTCTGCCTTGTTCTTTGAGCCTTGGTGTTCTAGGATCACAGGTGTGCACTACCATGCCCGGCTTTACTGTCTTTACTGCTTCTTTTAAGTTCTCTGTAGTCTTTCACAGCTGAGAAAACATAGTTGCTAAGAGGGTATCACTTGCTCAGGCCACATGGCTAGGTAGTAGCTGAGCTGGTATTTAAGCTAAGCTGATTTCCCCTTATTCAGGGTGGCCTGGTAAAGTATAGGGCACCTGAGTTCAACTCGAATTTCAGCTCAACGTCGAATATCAGCGTAGTATGTACAGCCAGTCCTCAGGGTCCTTGAGCTCTGCATTTATGGATTCAATAAGCTGGGAATCAAAACTATTGGAAATATGAGCATATATGCAACATGTACAGATGTTTTGCTTGTCATTGGTTCCTTCACAATACTGTACCACAGCTACTTATGCTTCACCATGTATTAGAGATTATAAATGTTCTAGAGATGACCAGAAGTGCATAGGAGAATGCGTGTAGGTAATAGGCAATGACTATCCTTTTCATATAAGGGACCCGAGGGCCTAGTAGAGTAAAAAGGACATACTTGTGCTTACAAAGATTCTTTAGCTCAAGTTGAGAGTTGACTGGGCATGCTGTTGTTTTATTTGCTCAACCTGACAACATTAACTGCACTGTTTAACAGTGTCTAAAAACAACCGCTTTTAGTCCAAAACCTCTGACAAAGATGCTAAGGAGCCTCATCTGGGGCTGGGCCTCACCTCTCTCCTACCCACCTGTAGTTTTCCTCCAGTAGCTGCACTTGCAGAAGCTCATAATAGGCTCCGGGGGCTGGGGGGTAGGATCCCAGGCATCACGGGGACTCAAGCAGGCAGAGGACCACTGAAAATGGAATGCCAGAAGAGCTACTTCTTCCTCAGGAGTGTTGGATCCCAGACTTGAGAGGCCTGAGTCTCATATGCAAGATGCAGACTAGCAGAAAGAGCACACCTGCTCCAAAACCATCAGACATGGATTTTAGTCCTCGAACTGCCATTTATTTGCTATGTGATCCTAAGCAAATTATGCTACCTCTGTGAGCTTCACTTTCCTCATCTATAAACAATAACGGCACGTTAGCCCATAGGGTTATCCTTGGACAGTAAAAGAAATCAGGTTTAACACATTAATATCACTGTGTGACTGTGATCTACTGTCATCAATCTGCCTAGAACTTCTCCTCCCCCACCTAGCCTCACCCAGTGTCTTCTTCCTGCACCAGGGGCTTGAGATTTCTTTGGAGTAGAGAGAGAGAGAGAGCAGGCAGCTGATGTGGGTCTGCCTCTGGGGTCACTTCCTCTGCAGCTGCCATGTGGGAACACCTGCTGATACCCTCCTGCTGGCCACAGCTCTTGAATAATTCATGAAAATATCAGTGCTCTGTGATTGAAAGGGAGCTCTGGCCAACTGGTTTGTCATGGGGTCCGCTCCAGCCATGCTGGGGAAGGCACCAGCGGTAACAGGAAGAATGATTGTACACCACACCATTTGTCATTCGGTCTCCAGCTTGGGGACTGTGCCCAGACTTGGGGAAAGTGGGGGACTTGTTTTTCTAGAATCTTCCATTCTCGGGACTGGGAAGATAGCTCAGGGGCACAAGTACCTGCCTGGCAAGTGCAATGTCCTGAGTTCAATCCCCAGTTTGGGAAAAAAAAAAAAAAAGTTGGTTTAGAATCTTCCATTGTCTAAGTCTGCTTGCGCAGCCCTGGGCTTTCCTTCTGAGAGGAGCATCCATTTCTACCCTCCCCAATCCCAGTAACTCCCTCTCTCTCTTCAAGCCTGCCCAAGTGAGCTTTCCTTGGAGGAAACCTACATCCTACTAACACTCCATCTACCCTCCCTGCCTGGCTTGGGCACCCATGTCCCGGCTGGTTGCACTGCTGTCTAGAATCGCAGTTACGTACCATCATGATTCTTTTTCTGCTTGTTCTTCCCACCAGGCACCTGGCTTGTCAGCTTCTAGTTGCATCTTGTTTCCCCTCTGCCCGGCACAGGGACTGGCACTGAGTCTAAGTTCAGCAACTGTTTACAAAATGAATGAAAGTGCCTCATCACACTGACTTAGTGTCCAGATATGGGGAGCTCTCAGTGGGGTATCTGCCCCTTTGAAATTCAGGAGTTTTACCATCTGTGGCATCCGGGTTATTGAGGAAAGCTGTATTTTACACAATGGGCCTAAAGTCTTTGTCCCTGGGCTGTGGGCAACAGGATCTAGGGTGCTATGGGCTGTAGCAGCATATGGGGGTGGGGCACCTGGTGGATTCCAGGGCCAGTTGGGGCAGTCTGCATGTTTGCTGCAGCCTGTCTTCAGGCCTCTGGCTTGCTGTTCTGCCCCACGGAGCCCACTGCTCTCAGTCGCAGACACCTCATTATCGCAGCAGTGCAGCCAAGCTGGAGGCAGTTCAGAGAAGAGCAGGGAGCGTGATGGGGGCTATGGGGGCTGGTGCTGGCTCTAGTGCTGGCGGCTATTGGGAGGGGGAGGGCTCAGGGCTGATGCTCCAGCCCAGCAGGGAACCTGAGAAGTGAGGCATCTGTGTGCCAGCGCTTGGAGAGTGGCCTCCCCAGCTACGGGAGGAATGAGCCAGCAGGGAAGACACACAGATGGAGGGGTACTCACAAGAGTGGGGGAGGGGGGAGTGCCTATCCACCACAGACCACGGGGACCCAGGGCAGAAAGCTGCACAGGACTCAGTGAACCCCTTTCCAAGGCTCAGTGCTATGCTACCTGCTGCCACCTCTGCCACTTGGTTGTGACTGAGAAGAAGTCATTTCCTAAGTAGGAAGCTTAGGGAACAGGCTAGTAACTTGTGGCTCAATGGTCACTGGCTGTGTCTACCAAGATTTGTGATCTGTGGAAAGTAGTACTTCTGGGAAGTCGACTTACTGTCTACTCTTACTGTCTGATGTGGAAGGAAACTTTGCACATGTCTAAGGCCACTGCAGCCTCTGTCAGTCATCTTATTGGCAGAGACAATGGACTAAGCAATGAAAAGGACCTGACTAAAATTTTTTAGGAATCACTTGTGCAGCCTGGAGGTGAGCCTAGGGCCTGTGGACTGGAAAGTTTTGTCTGCCATCATGCATTTTTCTCCCTGGAGAATGACGGAGTTGTTAGCCAAGCTGTCTCCTGTCATTTGCCCAGGGAGATGTCATCTACTCTGTAAAAACTCCTATACACCAGACACATAAACATTCTTGTTCAGATGTATTGTTACTTTGGCTTTAGAAGACACAAGATGAAGATCAAGTTCGAAAATTCTTGTTCATTGTCTGTGATCTTGCCTCTATGAGTTTGCTCTTGCTCTGGAAATTTATTTTATTTTATTTTATTTATTTACTATTATTATTATTATTTTTTTGCTCTGGAAATTTAGAATGGATGGCTTCAAGTTTCATATTCTTCATAGAACTGGGATCTTGTCTAACTCACGGTTTGTTACCCCCTCAGTACAAGCTCATTAAGAGCAGGGGACTGATACAAACCTGTAATTCCAACATTGAAATTCAAGCCCAGCCTGGACAAGTTAGCAACTTAGTGCAGGCCTATCTCAAAATAAGAACGAGCTGGACATGTAGCTCAGTGCGAAGGCCTGCGTTCAGTCTGGCTCATTGGGTTTGTTTTCTACTCCAAGTTAAGCCCCTAGACCAGTGCCACATGTCTTAGAGAGAGAGAGAGAGAGAGAGAGAGAGAGAGAGAGAGAGCAATGCAACCAAATATAGAGCAGGTCCCAGCTAAATAAGAGAGAAAACAAACCTAGGCCTGGACTGGAGGAATCCGTGGGCTATTTGTTTTTTCATTCAGTTAACATTTAAAAATTTTTTTTTTATTTTTTCTTGTTTCAGAGCTTTTGTTTGTTTGTTTATTTTTATGGCCAGCTCAGCCTGCCCTGAGGGCAGAGCTGGCACAGCATGTGGTGCCAGGGATTGAACCGTGGTCCCTACAGCCACCCAAGCTTTCCTAAGCAGGTGCTTTAGACCAGTGAGCCATCCTGCTGGGCCCCTCAGTTAACATTTGCTTATTACCAGGCACTGTTCGAGGCACAGAATATAAAAGTAAACAAAGCAAGGGTCCTTGCCTTCATAGAACTCACATTCTAGTACAAGGCCATAGCAATGAATAAGGCAGACACACACATTGTAGGGCAGGATAAAAGGTATAGGAGAAACCAGTTGAGGAAGCCAGGCTGAGGACAGCAGATGAAGAGTGCTTCAGGCAAGGAAACAGCATGTATGAAGCCCTGTGGGGAAGATGTCTAAGGGAGTGAAGAGGGCTGGAGGGCTGAAGCAGAATGCTGAAAGGGGAGCAGACAGACAAGGAGGTATGTCTTCAAAGGGCAGTGAAGTGCCTGGCCCTGGTGTTCAAAAATCAAGGATTGCCAAATCCTGGGAAATACTTTCCAAGGGGTATGGCAAGCCTGTGCCTACCTATGTACCTACCTAACTACCCACCCACCTACCCACCTATCCCTGCTCTCACTCAGTCAGCTCCCACAGGTGTCAGGTTTATGCCACTTGCCTGTGGATACAGGCCACTTCACAAGTTTGTCTGGGCTGCTGGTAATAGCTGTTATAGTTGGTAGTGCTCTGTTGCTTGCACTGTTTCAGACTCCTGCCATGGCCCGGCTCTGTCAACTTGATAGCACACTGGACAACATGAGCTCCACTTGACAGAGAGAGAAAATGAAATATAGAGAGTAGGCCCGTGTTCAAGCTCAAAGGACTTCTCACTGAAGCTCTGCAAGCCTGGAATTCCAGCCTCCTTTGACAGATGTGGAAAAGTGCACTCAGACAGCTTAAGTGGGATTTTCCTCGGTCACAGCAGAGCTGGAATTACAATTTGAGTTTTTCTACCTTTTTTTGTCTTTTTGAGACAGGGTCTTGCTGTGCAGTTCAGGCTGGCCTTGAGCTCACTTTTGTGGCCCAGGCTGGTCTCGAACTTGCAGCAATCCTCCTGCCTCAGCCTCCCGAGTGCTGGGATTACAAGCATGCGCCACCACGCTTGGCTCTACTTTTAAAAAATCTTTTCCTTTTCTTGTTGTCTTTCTTCATCATTACTGTTTGGGTTGCACTAGGGACTGAGTCCAGGGCATGCTAGGAAAGTACTCTACCACTGAGCGACATCCTCAGCCTGCATCATGCTATTATTTTGAAGCAAGAGCATGCTGACTCACTCAGGCTGCTTCCCACTTACAACGTTCCTGTCTCAGCCTCCTGAGTAGGTGGGCTTCCATGAGTATACCACTATGCCCAGCTCACCCCTTTCTGTTTTACCACCTCATGTGTGCCACTGTACCACTCAGCCCTCAGGGGACCAGGTGGGGAGTCCTGCACATCACAGTCATTTGTGCACAGGAGGCACTGGAGAATGTGTATTTTAAAACCTGACTGGCTGATTAGAGTTCCACAATTGCATCATGACCTTGGGCAAGTTTGTAGCCCTTCTCCAATGATTCTTTCCTCAAGTCTAAAGCAGACTAAAACTTTGTACTTTGTGCAGTTGTCCTACAGAGTTAGTGCAATCCAAGTAGCTGCCTAATGGGCACAAGTCCTTCCTTTAGGGGTGTCTGACTGAAGTGAAATGGTAGAACCTGGTGGCAGTGTGGCCAGCCTTGGCTCACCCCCCCAGCATGCCTAGGTGACATTAGGACTAGATCTGGGCCTGGGTGTGGGTCCCAGAGAGTGGGGTACATCTGCCAGTACCAGGCATTGACCTTGCTTTGAGATACTTTGTGAGGCTAGGCTCGTAGGAGAGCCAGGCCTGTGCTTGACCCACTCTTATTTAGGAGTTCAGACAAAAGCAGGGCAGATGAGCAAGGTAGAAGTCTGAGGCTGTCCTCTGGCTGTAGCTCTCTTCAAGCCTTCCCTCTTTCCAGGCCTGTGGAGAAACACCCCTCCTCCCAGCTGCTCCTCCCTCCCCCACCTGAAGTTCCCCCAGGAGGACCCTAGGCTGTTTAATGGGGTGGAGCTGTCTTTAATCTACTCCATAAATGTTTTCTGGATTCTCATTAGAGACCATAATGTCCTATTAATATGCTGATGAGATTTCATTTGGGGTTAAGAAAGGAAGAGGCAGGGGAGAATGTGGGGTGGGAGTAGGGCAATAGGATTCACCGTGGGGATCCCAGGGGAGAGTGGCAGTGCTGAGCTCACAGTCTCTCCTCCCGGTCCTTGAGAAACTTAGTAAGACTCAGTCCCAGGCCCCATCATGCACTCTTCACAAATCCTCAGGGCTCTGACTCAGCTGCCGACGCTGACACTGTGGGGCCAGGTGGATAGGCACACTCACCCCTCCACACCTCAGCCCTGAACGATGCCTGGGGCCCTACCATGGTGGCTGTTAGTCACCAAAGCCTTTACTCAGTCTTCCTTTTCTCCTACCACTGGTGTCTGCATTGAGCTTACTGGGGCCTAGCATGCAGTTAGGTCCCCACCCATCTGCCCTTCAGTTGGAAACCATGGGATCACTGGGACAATGGAAAGAAGCAAGGTATATAATGAGGCCAGCACCTAGTTAGCCCTCAGTCCCCCGTGGTGATAAAGACAGGCTGCTGCCCCCATGTTGCTCTTGGTTGATAGGTGAGGCAAGCAGCTATGTAAGCAGTTGAAAGCCAGCTCTGATAATGGAGGAGTTGGAGCCTAACAAAGGAGGGAAGGACTACATGAATCCCTGTGGCTGGCTGTGTGTGGTTGCAGCTCAAAAGATCCAGAAGCAACCTCTGCCCTGCCCTTCCCCAGGAATGTTCCCCATCAGCCTGTATATTCCCGCCATTCCACCAGGTCAGCTCCCTTGTCCTGAATGAAGCCAGCCTGCTGCTGCAGCAGCCTCTCCACCATGGAACTTTACTTGTGAACAAGGCCATGAGCCAGACCTGGTGCTGCAAATGGCCCTGACTCACAGGAATTTTCACCTCATTTGTGTATTCATTGCAATCTTCATAGGCAAGCGGTTTTTGACCCTTTGAGAGGGACAGTCTTTTTCTCTTACCTCCTTCAAAGTGCCTTGGCTGCTTCTGGGTCCTGCTCTGTGCCTGGTTGCTCAAGGTCATCCCGACTGAGCTCCTCATTCAGTCAATCCTGAGGAACTAGGCTGGCAGTGTGCCTCATTTTACAAGGCTTTGTATGTAACCCTCTTCCCATGGCCACCACTTGTGACATCTTGACTCAAGCTTCTCCCATTCCCCTCCATCTTCCCCAGTAAAACTCACCTTCTGGGCTCTTTGGCCTCTGCTCCAGCTGAAGCACACTGGTGTAGTATCTCACACTTTGTTACTAGCTCCCTCTACCCAGCATTCTGTGAGCCATTTTGACTCCAGGCTCCTCAAAGTCATGACACATGGCAAGGGTATAGAATAGATCATGTTCAGGTTTGGGCATCATCATTTATTTGCCACTGATTTTACGCAAGTGCCTTCAGTGCCCCACACTTCAGTTTCTGTAACATGGAATCATTACATTATCTAGGTCTCAAGAGTTCTTATGTGGATTCAAGAGATAATGGTATCAGGCAGCTCCTTCTAAAAGTGGTTCACCAATTAAATATTACCAGATTCTGGGCTCCTCACCTTTCCAGCTGGAGTTACAGTCCAGGTTCTTCTTGTGTCAAAGAGTTGAATGTAAGGAGCCAAAATTAGTGCAAAATTTATTTGAAAAAGTAGTAATGAAGAGTGGGAGAGCAACTGGCTTGGCAGAGCAAGCCTGGGCCAACCAAGAGGAACAATAAAAGGACACTGGAGAAAGCAAGGCAGCTTGATGTGAAGAAAGTCACAACAGCAAGTTCTTCTTAGGGGCTGTGAGCTTTTATGATGTTCAAATCTTGAAGAAAGCAAAGAGAACTTCTACATCCAGGTCCTTGCTAGGTGGTGCTGGGATTTTCACACCTCAGGCTGAGGTCAAGTCTAAGATATCCTATTGAAAAGCTGTTCACTTCTCTGGAGAAGTCCACCATCAAGGGTTTGGAAACTGTTCTGCTCATTGAAGGATCTTGAAATTAAAAGTCAGGCCTTCTTCCCCACTAGTTTTGTCATGTTCTAATCTATGTCGATAACAAAGCTGGGTACAGTGACACATACCTGTGTAATAATAGCTACTTGGGAAGCTGAGGCAGTTTACAAGTTTGAGGCCAGCCTGGACAACTTATTGAGATCCTATCTCAAAACTACCCTGGGTTCCATCCCCAGTACCAAGGAAGAGGAGAAAGGGGTGAAGGAAGAAGGGCACTTAGCTTGACACAGACACACCTATTAATCCCCAGCTATCTGAGAAATTCATGCAGGTTCTCTCCAAGTGCACAGGCTTTGCCCCAGCACCTAGTGTGTCTTATTCCTGTTCCTCAGCTTCTGTCTTGCAGACCAGGTACACCTGGTTTTACCTTGAGTTCTATCACTGAACTCTGAGCTGATTTGGTTCCTTTCTCTGTAAACTGAAGCTTTGGTCAAGTAAAATGGCTGCCACGAAAGTACCTTTCACAGTACTTGCCACATCCATAGTGCTCAGCTATAAGGCCAGTTTGGCTTGGGTTCAGGGATGGAAAACAAGCCTTGGTACCACAAAAACCCTATCCAGGAAGTAGCCAGTGACAGGAGTGGTAAAGTGACTGCTGGGTCCAGAGTATGTCAGTACTGTACTCAGTCTCTCAGACTGCAGGTCCATCAGCAAACCCTGCATCCCTGAGAGGAGTGGGAGCAGTACGAGGGCAGTCCTAGGGAATAAGCAGCGTGACCTGGCAGAAGATGAGACACAAGGAGGCCAAGGCTAAAGAAAGCCTAGCGAGTAAGGGCCCCCTAAAGGCAGAGCTGGGAGGAAAACCAGGACCACAATCTATA
>PVJA010056694.1:0-10694 GCA_004027025.1 Myocastor coypus
GAGAGAGAGAGAGAGAGAAAGTCAATAGAACGTCTGTCCTTGTCACCTTGAACCTTCTTCTTGCCAACAGCAGTCTCACTGAACCCTCTAATCCTCTCACAATAAAATGTGTGGCGGTTTCTACCTAACATAAGTAGATCCTTGGTTGTAGTCTTGGAAACTGCAACAATACATTTCAGACTGCCTATCTGTAGCTCTGGGTTGTAGCTTAAGTAGCAAAGAAAAATAGATGCCTACCTGCCAGATTTACTCTGCCAGGCTTAAGTGAGAGAAAAATGTCACTTCATCTCTTCAGTGTAAATCATAAGTGCTAAATAACAACGGTCTAGGTACAAGTAGAAAGTGTTATGATAGTATCTGGATCTTAAAAGCAAAAGATATTATGCTATGAACTATTATTGATCCTACCAGCTTACAAAGTTAATGAATAAATACATTTTTTATAATTTGTGCACCTAGAAATGAAAGCTGAGTGATTTTTTTTCATTAATGGTGCATTGTTATAAAAAGAAAAAAATCGATATCAAATGTATCAGCCAACTGAAAGGCAATTGGATGTAATTTCATGTAGGATTCCATTTTCATAGTTCTTAGCCCTCTAACTCAAATATTTAATTTTAAAAAATGATCTGTTCACTGCAAAATAAATATAGAGCCTGAGACCATGGCAGCCCTTAAACTATATTGAATAAATTCAACTCTCTAGACATAGAAAATCATTAGCCTAAACACACTATTTCCACAGCCAGTTTAAAGGACAGCAGATTATTTGACATGCCCCAGAGGCGCCAGCCTGTGAGGTTCTGGTGCTAACCAACCGCCGCACACTCACCTGCGTGTTACTATCCATTTGCAGCATGGTCTCATGTTCATTAAAACAACTGACACAGAAACAGTTGGCATCCTTTTGCTTTACTTACACAATTCCTGAAATTTCCAAAAACAGCGCAAGAGGAGGATGGAAAATGACCTCTGTCCGTCAGTTGTCGGCCACCAGGGCACCACCATACTTCAGGCGGTCCTCCATGAGAAGGCCATGTATATGCCTACAGAGTATGGCAGATTCCCCACCAACATTCCTGTGTTTAAAAGTTCTGTGTGTTCATTTCCAAATCTGAACTAAGCTGTGAATGGCATCTCAAGATGCCTCACAGCAACGAGAAATCATCTCACTGTAGATGACTTTTTCAAAAAGAGCTACGTTCATATATCAAAATAAATTTTAGGCAACACAGAGTTGTATAATGAAAACCAACAGGATTCTCTCCAACTTCCATGAAAACAACTTCACCCCTTGAATGTTAATCGGTTTAATCATTCTTGTCTTTATTTCTGGGAGTTACCTCAGAAATACTAAATAATGTTGATTTCTCCACTCCTTTCTTGAACCGATTTTCATGAAACTTTACTCTCTACTATGTAAAAAGTGAATTTTTTTTTTCTTTGTGATGCCTCTTCCTTTTAAATTTTGAGAAAGATGTTTTTAAAATCTATTGGTAAGGGCCAGTGAGATAGCTCAGTGGTCTAAAGTGCCTGCTTAGACAAGGACTGCAGTTCGATCCCGGCACCACATGCTGCCCCAGCCCCACCCCCAGGGCAGGCTGAGCAGGCCATAACATACATACATACATACATACATACATACATGCATACATACATACACACATACATACATACATAGAGTATAAAGTAATTCATACTTTAAAAAGATAAAAATCTATTGGTGACCTCGCAGTTGAACAACAGACCTAAGATTCAACACATTCTGTGATTAACTTCTCAAAAGCCTTCTTAAAGAAGAAATTATGACAAGTGTTTTGAGAAAGACCAAGAGAGAAATAACTATGTTTTCCCACTCGAAAAGATATAAACGGATTCTAATTGGAATTTTCACAGGAAAAGGGTATCATTACATCACTAAGTTTTAAGTAGCAAGCCTGCTTTATGCCTTAATTTTGAATTCTTGCCCGGTCAATCCAGCAAAAAACACGGTCCCCCCTTCCACAGTGGCTACAGTGAAAAAAAAAGTCATCAGAAAGGAGAATTCTCCAGTTACAGGTAAAAAATCCACAATAACATAATGCACCAGTCAGGAAAGTCTAGCTTACACTGAGGAGTGATGCCACTATCTCTACAGCTGACGCCAGCCAACATTTATTTCTGACTCACACAATCTGCCTGTGTGTGCAAGGTAGGATTCTGCCACATGTCACCTTCGCTTTGGAAGCCACATAGTAGGAATTGCTTCTTTCTGGAATATTAATGGTCATAGCAAAGACAAGACCTTGGGGTGACACAACCGGCTTACAAATACTTTATCTGGATGTGACATGTGACCCCCTCAGGAGAACAAGCAAGTGTGAACGACCAGTCAGCCTAGCAGGGTGGGGCGCTAAGAATGGAAAACTCCTACAATTCTCAAACCAGGAAGTATACTGCATTTGCTACGCGATTCATCACAATTAATACTTTCAAAATGTTTTTAAGATGATAAAGTCATCTTATTCATTCAGATATCCAAATACAAAATAGCTTCATATGTAGAGAACTTACTACCAAAGTTGTCTGAAAATCACAAGAGTTCCTCTTGCTGCTATTGAGTTCCCCATCCTTTGGAGGAGGAAAGCAGAAGGCAGACTCCATCATGCTGCTGATGAAGAGATGATCCCAAGGTCCCAGGACAAGGTGACTCTTATCATCCTATCAGTCTGAAAGTCACCTACATCCACTCAGCTACCAAGCCGCTATCTAGGGGCCAACAGACACCCCACACACACACCAGGAGGGGAAGCAAAGCTGAGTGCAGTTCAGTGCCCTGGGGCTGATACATACACGCTTGGAAAAGTTCCATCACAGGTGATGGTTTAGTATATCTATTGCTAATTTAGTGACAAAATGCCATCAATTATGTCTATGTACTACTAAAGCCACTAAATTCTCTGGGTTTGCTACACTGAGTGGCTCTGCAAAGCACTAAATTATAGGAGTATTGTCACTTGTCTGTTCGGCTTGTAGACAAAAAATATCCCCTGGGGTTTAATGATAAATTAACAAGTGTCCTGTTAGAGAACACAAAACACCTAGAGTTGTATCTAATTACCTAAAACAAAGACTGACCTTGAACAGATCAGCTGTAGCTAAAGCCAGCACATTAAAGATGTTTTTAGATTACAAATGTTTGCCATAACCTCCTTCTTTTCCTTGTTCTGATACAAGAATTTTTAGGCTTGATTCTAACGTGCTACCAGTCAAATATGGTTATTTAATATAACAATCTGAGTTTTTACCATTTTTCAAATGAAGCCATAGGACTAGTAGCAATATAAAAATAAACTTGATTTCCATAATTTGAGCATCATTACTTTAAAAATACATAGTTTTTCCAATTATGTCCCATTCTCGGAGCTTAACCAACACAGACACATAAAGAGTAATGTGGATCTGCTTCATGTAGAAATATTTATTCACTACTATGCCAGGTGGGGAATCAAACATTAAGTAATAATTTTTTTAAAAAGTAATATAGCGTTCTCATTCTTAAGGAAAAAGTAAAGCCTTTAAGCAAGCCGAGATCCCCGACATCTCATCTAGACACCGGTTCAGCCCATTGCGACCAATTGCTAACACTACTTGATTTCAGTTACTTTCTTGGGTTTTCTACTTATATAATTGCATCCAAAACTCTGTTCCAGTCTTGAACTGTTGTTCTCCCCGCTGTTGAGCCCCTGTTCTTTTTTAAATATTCAGTTATCCATCTTTCTATATTTAGTTATACAGAAATAAAGTGACAACCAGCGCCACCGTGTCAGCCAGTGAAATTTTTTTCAAGCTGGTCCTTTGCCAGCGACCCAGTAAATCAACCACTTCAAACCCAATTTTAAGTGAGGCCAACCATTTAAAAGTGATATAGGCTTTCCTTCCCAGAAGTACAGAAGTCGTGCGTGGCACGAAATGGAATAGGCTGCTGAGAAAAATCTGTCTCTGCCCATACTTCCTTTGTACCACTCCTCACGTTTGTTTCCAGTGATGAATTTTGACCTGATTCAGGACATAATTCAATATGACTGATACCACAACCTTAGGAAAAACACCCAAATCCTACTGCAGAAGAATAACCAATTAGGAAACACACACTTAGACTTGTCCCTGGGATTCAGTCTAACTCCCAGCATGCTGTTTGCTCAACTGCAGTAACTGCTGAGGTGTACAGGGCCAGGAGAGGCACCTCTGGGCTCAGGCACAAGAGGCAAATATATATATATATATATATATATATATATGGTTGAAATCCATCCATCCAGTTTCTGCAGAGTCCAGAGGTAATTTTTTCTGGGCAACTGGAAAATTCCATGTCATTGCATTTTGCACACCTAAGCTCAAATAAGGAGGACAAGGAGATTTATACCTCTTAGGGAAAGCTTCAGATCCTTTTTAAAATTTAGGTGACTCATAAATGCCCGTTTCAAAATCAGGTTTAAAAAAAATAAAATAAAAGGAAGTAAATGACAAAAGTAAAAATTAATTAATTTGTCAAAAAATCCGATATTTAATGCTTTAAAAGATAAGGAAGTGTTTCACCATGGGAATTTATTTTTAAGACTTTTCATGGCTATTTTTTTTTTTAAAGAATTTTTTTTTTTTTTTTTTTTTTCTTGTTTCAGAACCTTTGTTTATTCACTCATTTTTATGGCCAGCTCAGCCTGCCCTCAGGGCGGGGCTGGCGCAGCATGTAGTGCTGGGGATCGAACCGCGGTCCCTGAAGCCGCCCAAGCTTTCCCAAGCAGGGGCTTTAGACC
Source organism: Myocastor coypus (assembly GCA_004027025.1). Taxonomy (NCBI): domain Eukaryota; kingdom Metazoa; phylum Chordata; class Mammalia; order Rodentia; family Myocastoridae; genus Myocastor; species Myocastor coypus. Next base: position 4,797 of record PVJA010056694.1, read on the forward strand.
ACTGAGCCATCCCGCCGGGCCCCTCATGGCTGTCTATTGACATAATCAAGATGATATAACATAAATACACCTCTCTAACTGCGGAAGACTCCGGCTCATACTCTGTACAGCTGAGAAACTCAGCATAAGGAATGGAAGTAAATGTCCTCAGGACGTTTGCCCTGAGCCATGTCCTTAGCCTTTCTTGTATTGGAGTTTGCTCATTTCTCAGTAGGGTCTTCTACACCGCCAATGGTCTGGCCTGGTCTAAAGTTCGCAGTGTTCCCTCCTCAGCTTCCCAGAGTGCAGGGACGACAGACATCCTCCACTCTGCCAGCCTCTTCTTAAAGCTACCCGATTACAGTTATTTTCTCAGGTTCTGTGTTTATAGCGTTGCATGCAAAATTCTCAGTCTTCAATTCTTCTCTCTTCAGGTTAGAAGCTATTCCTTTTTAAATATTTAGTTCCATGTGTTTCTATATCCTTTTTAATTATGTAGAAATAAAGCCACAGAAACAGAAGGGCTTATGGAAAATCAGGTTTGCTCAAGTAAGTGTCCTGAATTTAAATCCCAGGCCTGACTGGGAAAACACTCTAGTCTTTTTGAGTGTACCTCTATATCTTATTATCAGAACACTGTAACAGCACCCACTTCATAACGTATCGAAGTTTAAATAGATTAGTATTAATAACATGCAGAGCTTTGTACCATGTAATTGGTTTGTACCATATAAATAAGCACAATAGTTATGACCAAAATATGCATAAGAGGGCCTGGAACTAGGATGAACAAAGTCCTGAGTCTAAGTCTCAATAGTGCAGGAAATATGTGTATATAAGCATTAAAGGGTTTTTAATAATTCCCATTTTCACTTCTCTTGAGATCTGTGAATTTTTTCTTCTGCTATTTTAACTGGATGATCATGGATTATATAATAAATAGAACCTGTATATCTCAGTTTCAGCTGTAAAATGATGAGAAAGCACACGCATTGTACAACTATTCTGGTAATAAAATTATCATATTAAAATTTTTTCATAAGGTGGATTTTATACAGGAAAAGCTCAACATATGTTAAGTCATGCTTATACAGTAATCACCACTTAGAAATGCAATAAAGGGTGGTTCATACTAATGATGAAAAGCTGGATTACCTTCATAAGTACTATGCAAGAAAACATCATAAAAAACATTCAGATTTTTACATTGTACCCCAAGACACAATATAGAAAAGACAACTTAAGGAATCAGCAAACCTTTTGTGTAAAAGATCATTTTTTGTTGCTGTTGCTTTAGGCTTTTTATGTATTCAGTACAGGGTCTCACTGTGCAGCTCAGACTGGCAGTGATCAGCCTATGTAAGCCTCCCCAGCACTGGGATTACAGGCATGTATCACCACACCTGGCTCAGCACACCCAGGCACAGGGCCAGCACAGCATGTGGTGCCCAGGATCAAACCTGGCAACTACACTCGCCTAAGCAGGCACTTAGTCTGCTGAGTTATATCACTGGCCCCAAGATCTTGTATTTTAGACAGCAAATCCCAGATAGTTTTTGTATATAGTCAGTTTTGTTATTGTGGTGTCAAAGTTCTTATAGCAATGAGGCTAGCTGGATTCCGGTGAAATTTTAGTCACATAAGTGGGCTTGGTGTTAGTCTTTGTTGCACATACTTTTTAATTTCCTATTTTATCATAATGACTTACCCAAAGCCTACATAAACCTCAGTGCAAATAGTGTTCACTTAGCAAGTCTGTCTGTTGCCCTGAGTCTAGATTCTGTAGACCACCAAGAAACTGATGGTACATTCTCTATCTTCAAGAATTTCATGATCTAGCCAAGTGGGTCAAATAAGATACAAATGAAAACTTATAAAGAAATAAATAGATTTGTGTTTTGAATTACATGCCATTTTTAAGTGCTCCTGGTAATGTTGACAAAAATTATATGAAATCCAGCTGGATGATTTTCTTGTGAGATAGTAAGTCTTCTATCTGTGATTTATTTTCTGTAGACCAAAGCTAATTTTTCTTCAGTAACGTGGGGGAAATTTAAGATTTAATGCTCTTTCATAAATTCAATCAATGCTAGGGAGATAGCTCAGCAGTGTAAACATCTCCCTAGCAAGAGCAAGGCCCTGAGTTAAATCCCTGGTATGGCAAAAAAAAAAAAAAAAAAAAAAAAAAAAAAAAAAAAAAAAAAAAAAAAAAAAAAAAAAAAAAAAAAAAAAAAAAAAAAAAAAAAAAAAAAAAAACAATAAAATCAATCAATCATTTATGCAATTTAAATTATATTTTTGATGGATATATTTCTTGAAAATTTTATTCTCCAGAGTTCCAAACATGAACATGTTCTGAGTTTTCCTTGTCAAGCGTCTCAATGAAACAGCATTTTCACTCCATTTTGGTCATTTTCTCATTTCATAATCAGATGCTCTTTTATTTCTTTTGCCTTAACAAACTTGGGTAAATTGATTTTCTAAAATGTAAGCCTGAGCTATCCTCAATTAACTTGCTAAATTAAATATCAGCTATGCCATCAAGGAATTCTTTCCTAGAGAACAATTAAATTTTACAAGCATTGTTCAGCCTGTTCAGTCTGGCGTGACCAACATAATACATCAGGCACCGAGCTTTTATCAGCTGTCTATTAACTTGTCAGCCAGTTCAACTGGAGAGCCTAAGTTCTGCCCAATGGGAAGAATACTTCCTGATGTCCACCTGCGGAGTGCAAGTGGGTCTGTGCTCGACACCACTGCTAGCTCCTTACAACCTCACCATTCAGACCTGCCAGAAGGCGTGGCCTGATGCAGCCTCTGCTTCCACAGAGGTCTTTTTCCATCTCAGAACCCAGTTGGTTACTGCTTTCTCTTTAGGAGTGATACACTCTCTCCTGCCACACTGGGCTTCTTGGACCATGAAATTAATTCCTATGTCTTTGCCTTTGCTATTTTCTAAAAATTTTTCTTTCTGTGATGTGATTAATGAGTTTCTTACTGACCACTCTGTAGGTCTCAGCTCATCTTTAACTCCTCAACGTAGCATGCCCAGATTTCCAGAGGTTATAATGGAGGTTATAATACTAAACTCGCTCCCTATAGACACTTACCAAATCATTAGCATAAGCAGTTGGTCAGATCTGATACCAGTTTCCTCCCAGGAGACTCCATGCTAGCCTACCTACGAAACATGTCAGTGGCAGGAATATGGCCCTATATGGAAAAACTGGCTGTGTCAGCTTTTCTTGAATATACTCTTGCATAATTGTTACACCTGGTTGTATTCTGTCAAATCTACTAGCCCTACCACAAATAAACAGTCTTGAGCTCTGCAGGACGAGCTCCACATGTCTACCCCTAAAACGTTTTAGGTGAATGAGTAACACCTATTATGATCATACCAGCACCACTGAACTGAGTTCTATATAGTATACACGGAGAAGCATAAACTGTGTAGATGAACAACTGGGGCTGAAGCTACAGCTCTGTACCCATGAACTCTGGGACCTTGACCTTGTTATTTACACTCTCTGTATCATTTCTCAATTACAATAAAATAGCTACCTCTTAAAAGAGTTATAAAGAATTAAATGAGATCTTATAGTTCTTTCATAATATCTCTAATTTTATTTCACACTAACTAAGGGTTACCATTATACCAGGAACCTCTAAATGCATGATGGAAATATCCTAAGATTCAAGCAAGAGTAAAGTCATAAATAATTGCTAACATAAAAATCCAATGAGTCTGTTTCACCCTTGAGTTGAACACTGGAAGGAAACTTCAGCTTTTCCTTGCAGCGGAAGATCTCAGGAGGAGTAGGGCATGCTCAATTGTAGGGCGCATTAACCTTCAGAGGCCAGAAGTACAGAGAATCATTATCTCCAATAGGTAACAGACAATGTCGATTCCCAATGTGGAACTAAGGCAGGCTATTAGATGAACTTCCGCTATTTCCTCTCCCTTAGGCCTGCTCAATGCTTTAATGCCTTTGGAAACTGGACTCTTTCATGCTCTTTGTAATCCCTTCCTAGATTGGTCATCTGCCTAGGGACTTCCCTACAGCACTGTGGGTTGCCTGTTATGTTCCCTGCATACTTGGATATATCCCCATTCCATCGTGAAGGCCCACCTTAGTGTTGATGGCTCTGTCGTGGAGCTGCCGTTGGCATCAGCCTGCCTGCTATCCCTAGATAGCTGGTTGATCCCAGTTCCCACTAGGGAATAATCAGAGCCCCAGGACCTAGACCTGGGTCTGTCCTGTCATCCTGCATACAGAAGGAGCGATTTCCTTGAAAATATCCTCCCCACCTGAATTCAGCTCAACTGGCTAAGCCAGATAGTCCTCAAATTTGGCTCTGACGGGCCGGCCAGATAGCTTAGTGGACTAAAACACTTGCTTCGTCAAGCTTAGGCAAGCACAGGGACCACAGTTCGATCCTGGCACCACGTGCTGTGCCCCCCTCCCCCACAGGGTGGGCTGAACCAGCCACAGAGTTCAGGCAGTCATCCCAGTGCTGGAAGACTAAAAACAGGAGAATCACTATATGTCCAAGCTATATAGTAAGACCCTGTAACAATAAGTAATTTTTTTAAACGGCTCTGATGTGATGGCACATACAAGTAAAGTTGACTTAAAAATCTCAAGACTCAGAGCATAAATCAGAACCAAAATTCTCACCGAGCACAAAGGCTCAGTGGGGGGGGGAATAGACTTCAATGATCAAGTTTCAAGTATTCCTGAGACCCTCTTTTTGGTGCTTTGAATGGCTGGTCCTTCTCTGAGAAATCTGTAGATGTCTTCCTATTGGAATTGCAACGTAACTGCAATAAGGCAATAACAACACCAACCTTACATGGACAGTGAGCCACAAGGGTCCCTATGTGGTGGTGCTCACTTATAAACCCACCTGTTGGAAGGCTGAGGTAGGAGGATTGCCAAGAGTTCAAGGCCAGCCTAGACCACATAGCGAGGTACACCGGCTGATTCATGATCCTGGTTAGCAAACTTATTTGGTTCTGTCCCTTTGCAGCAGTGATGGGCTGCATCAGCAGCAAGGGCAGGCTAAGTGAGACATCCATTCTTCCAAAGAGGCATCACCTTAGAGCATGAGGACATTGAAAAAAAAAAAATGTCCTTAGATTTCTGGTACTTCCCACAGGGATGTCTCTGGGTGACTCTTCTTGCCTAGGAGCCTGCCTCCTAATGCTTATTGAATATGAGTCGTTAAGTTGTCTGTATGTATATGGATGCCATTTATTTAATACAGGCTTCATATTTGTCTTGATAAATTTCAAAATTCTATGCAAAAACCATTATTTTATTTCTATGCAAACACCACTAAGTGTCAGAGAGACCTTGCCTTAGTTACTCTTCTCTAATTGCTTAGACAAATACCCGACACTCAAAATCAGGGAAGGAAAGGTTGATTTAGCTCACAGTTACTGGAGGTTTGAGTCCATATTCACCTGGCTCCAAGGCAGAGAGGCACACAGCAGGAAACAACCTTTCTTGGTGGCAGCTAAGAGCAAGAGCACAGGGAGAGCTAGCAGCAGCTCAAGCAGCTAACTTCTCTTCCTACCTTACATTGGAATGCACATCACCCAGGGGAGGTTCAGCACCCATTTCCACAATAATCAGTTACAAGTTCCAGAAGCCACCCCATGACTGCATGAGGTCTTAGGGGCACGCCTATACACAAATCATAACAGACCTACTCCTGAAAACTCCTATGCTCAGATTATTTCGCCTACCTATTTTTCTGTGAGGATTTTACAATCCCAGGTCTTAATACAATTCAGTTATTATCTCCATAATAGAAATAAAGTTATTTTGCTCTATCTCACAGAATTCTACAGAGCAAATTGAAAGAAAATCACATACTTTCAAAAGTTCAAAATATTCCACCTATTTAAAA
>PVJA010056695.1:0-10705 GCA_004027025.1 Myocastor coypus
TTTTTTTTTTTTTTTTTTTTTTTTTTTTTTTTTTTTTTTTTTTTTTTTTTTTTTTTTTTTTTTTTTTTTTTTTTTTTTTTTTTTTTTTTTTTTTTTTTTTTTTTTTTTTTTTTTTTTTTGGTGGGACTGGGGTTCAAACTCACGACCTTGCACTTGCCAGGCAGGCACTTGTGCCACGGAGCTATCTCCCCAGCCCCTCTTCTTTAATTTTTGAAGGAGTAACACCCAACTTTCTCACTTGGTAAGTAGTATTGCTCCTCCCGCCAGCCCTCTCTGTGCCTCGGGGGACTCTCCACTGCTCAGTCCACACCCTTCATCCCTGCTCCTGCTGGAGGCCCTCAGGCTCACGTTTTCTCTCCTGTCTTCCTCGGAGACCCCCGGGGTTCTAACCCAAAGTGTGGCCCTCAGTCGCTCCTCCTCTGCGACTCCCTCCACCTGACACCTTCCTCTCGCCCTCCCAGCACACTAATACCTCAGGCTGTTGTCCCAGGTCTGTGGCCTCCTGCTTTGTTCTTAGCCTTGTCGGGTTTTCCTTTTCCGATCACTGCCCTTGTGCAGTCCTCGGGCCTCTGGCTACACTTACTCTTTTGTTGCCTTCCACTTTCTGGGCTTAAGATGCCCGCCCTTCTCTGTTGTCTCCACAATCCTCAGTGCAAGGCACGGTCCTTACAGTACACTAGGAGTCCCACTTTTCTTGACCCCCGATTCCCACATCTACACGTCTCTGTTCTCACTCTTCTTTCTCTCTGTTGTTAACTCCAGCCCAGCCAACAGATCTCTTTGATGTTCCTACACTACATTAGAAAGACTCCTCCTTCATAGCCTTCCCACTGGTTGTTCTCTTTGCCCTATCTTCTCTCAGGTACCTGTGCCACTCATTCTCCACCTGTTCCCATTCTTGTTTCAATTGTCACCTCAGCCTTGGAGGCTACCTACACTGACCACACATGCTGTTTATGTGCCAACTTCCCACAGTCGACGTAATCATTATGTGTGTGAACGTGTACTAACAAAAAATAAACTTAAAAGAAAAAAGCATCTCTTCACAAGTTTCCTGGGGTGCACACCTGTAATCTTGACACCTGGGGAGGCTGAGGCACGAGGATCACTGTGGCTACAAAGTGGGTTCAAGGTCAGCCTGAACTACATGGAGAGGCCTTGTCTAAAAGAACCAAAAACCAAAAAATCGAAAAACAAAAACCCATCACACACACACACATACACACGGAAAAATAAGTAAATAAATGAATCTCCCTTCCTCCTTGTTGGCTGCTGCTTCTAGCCCTCTATCGGCTCTAGAATGTGGGTCTAAGGAGGATAGACTGCGTTGTTTGTTCCCTGTTAAACTCCCAGTTCTCAGAGCAGTTGTGAACACACTGAGTAAACGCTATCCCTCCACTGAACAGATTAAGCCTAGTTTAAAATTCAGAAAACAAACGAACACCTGTGTCCCGCAGTCTTTCTCCACCTCAAGCAATTATGTTTACTATTCTGGATTACTTTATTTAAATATTCTGTGTTTTACAACCCTTTAAAAAAATGAAACGTGTCATGCTGCGCACCCCATCAGAGCTCATTTGGGGCACGGGGTCTATGTCCTACTTCTGCGTCAGCGGTTTCCCGGTTCTTATTGAGGCTCTCTTTGAATTCCCGGGCCCCTCGGTGAAGACCGTGAGGATCTCGCCGGGCTAGGCTAGGAGGAGCCCGAAGCAGCCGGCCGCTGGGCGAGACCGTCTCTTAGCAACCATCTCCCAGAACAGTGCAACTAGTACTATAGTGCCTTAGCAGACAATGAGAAAGCACCGCCCAGCACGTGGGGATGTAGCTCAGTGGTAGAGCGCATGCTTTGCATGTATGAGGCCCCGGGTTCGATCCCCGGCATCTCCACTGTTTTTACACGTGGCGTCTCTGTGTGGCCGTTTACCATACTGATCGAGCGCCTGAGAAAACACGGGCCAGTGGATTCTGCGCAGAGTAGAACGGGTACACGGGACGTCCCTAATTTCTCCAAGTCCCAAGCATTGTTTTTCTCTCCTCATCGAAGGTCCAAACAGCGGGCGCTGTTAAATTCATACAATAAAAAATAGGGAAACCAAAAAAAAAAAAAAAAAGAATAAACGGCGAAAGGGCAAAGTGGGAGTTTTGCCCGTCACTGACGGCAGTTTGAATTTTCTAAATTACCAGGCCACTTTAGTAATTTTGTCAAATGCCAATGAAATTGAATTCCGAGTCTGCAAAATGATGGAACAGTCACCTAAAGGAAATTTATTAGCACTCACGTCACAGATGCCCGGCTAGCTCAGTCGGTAGAGCATGAGACTCTTAATCTCAGGGTCGTGGGTTCGAGCCCCACGTTGGGCGCGTGCATTTTTATTTTTCAAACCTTTGCTTCAGGAAGGTATTTTTCGTCACACACCGTCGGGAAAATAAATCCTCTGCGAAAGCTGCACTACTCAGTGCTCACACAGTCCTATTGTGGCGACACGTGTGTGGATGTCTTTTTGACACAGATCTTACTATGCAGTTCAGGCTGCCCTTGAGCTCACTTTGTAACCCAGGCTGGACCCCAGCTGACAATGACCCTACTGCCTTAGCCTCCCCAGTGCGGGATTACAGGGGGCGCCACCAATGTGCAGTGGAGTGGCCACCATCGTCCTTATTCAGTTCTTTTTCATCTGTCTACGCAGCATTTGTTCCTACGTCCCGTTCCCCGCTTTCCCTCGACCTCAGCAATCACCATTCCTTCCGTCTCCGTAGAAAGAGTAATATTTTTTGTCTCCATCTTCTCTTCATGGTACCGGGGATTAAGCCTAGGGCCTTGTCACTGAACTACGTTCCGTATCTTTTCCATCTGAAGACAGGACCTGCTCCTTCCACTCCCCACTTCTGAATCCTTGTTTCTCCGCCTCCCCGAGTCCTGGGATTAGAGACCTGCGCCTCCACACCTGGGTAATACTGCACTTGTTCTTTTTATAACTTTCTTTCTTTTTTTTTTTTTTTTTTTTTTTTTTTTTTTTTTTTTTTTTTTTTTTTTTTTTTTTTTGAGACAGGGTCTCGCTATGCAGTTGAGGCTGGTCCTGCGCTCACTTTTGTAGCCCAGGCTGGTCTCGAACTCGCACCAATCCTCCTGCCTCAGCCTCCCAAGTGCTGGGATTACAGGCGTGAGCCACCACGCCCGGCATAACTTTCTTTCTGAGTCAGGGTCTTGCCATGTAGATTGGGCTAGTTTTGAAATCACAATAGCTCTGGCTGGCCTTGAACTTGTTTTTCATCCTCCTACTTAAATCCCCAGCCTTCTTTTCAGCTCTCTTATTTCAGTTAGCATAATACTTCAAGTTTGTGTGTTGCAGCATTTATCGAACTTTTTTCCTTTCAAGGCTGAAAAGCATTCCATTGTACACACGTTTTATTTCTAATCATTCATTTACCAACGGATATTTGGGTTCCTTCTACCTTCTGGCTATTGTGAATGCTATGAACATGGACATACGAAAGTGCTTGAGTACTTGCTTTCTCACCTAATGAGTACAGTATACATCCAGATGTGGAACTGCTGGATTATATGATATTTTTAAAATTTTTGAGGAACTGTTATGTAGTTTTACACAGGCACTACACCACAAAGTGGATTTTTTTTTTTTTTTTTTTTTTTGTCTTTTTGAGACAGGGTCTCACTTGAGTTCACTTTTGTAGCCCAGGCTGGTCTCAAACTCGTACCGATCCTCCTGCCTCAGCCTCCCGAGTGCTGGGATTACAGGTGTGCGCCACCACGCCCGGCCACAAAGTGGAATTTTCTAAATATCTTTTCAGTAGTAATGTAACACAAGATTCAAAATTTGAGCATCTATGGTCAGTGACTACGGATTTCCTGCCATCCTACAACCTGAGGCAACAAGTTTGGTATCTATGCATATATTCTTCCAGAGTTCCTGAGCAAATACAGTTTTATTTTCTCTTTTACTCAAATGGGTAGTTATACATCTGTTCTATATTGAAGTTCTCTCCATTCAAGACACAAATTACTTCCATCTTTTTGCAGATGAACAATATTTTGCTGTGGATGGATGATATTTAACAAATTAAGTACTTCTGGGCATTTGTACTGTTCCCAGTCTTTTGTTATTCCAATTAACACTGCAGTTAACAAGGTTTTGGCAAGTGTTATCTTACACATCTGCATAGGTCTGTGTGGTTAATTGCCAGAAGCTGATCAAATTTGCATGCAATTGTAATTTTTTTTAAATTAATTTATTTATTTATTTTCTTGTTTCAGAACCTTTGTTTGTTTATTCATTCATTTTTATGGCTGGCTCAGCCCGCCCCGAGAGAAGGGCTGGCGCAGCATGTGGTGCCTGGGATCGAACGGAAGTCCCTGAAGCCGCCCAAACTTCCCCAAGCAGGCGCTCTAGACCACTGAGCCATCCCGCCAGGCCCTGCAGTTGTAATTTTAAAGAAGTCGCATCCTTCCTATTGGTCATAAATGAGATTGCATGATTCTCTATGCGACCCCCCCCACCCTCACCCCATCCTCATCCTCCATGTTGGAACAAAGGGCTGCTTTTGGGAGAGGGGAGGACCTGGAATTGATCTCAGGTCAAAGGGCTGCTTTGGAAATAAATATAGCACCTTTCTGTTGTTGTTGTTTTCTTTTTTTTTTTTTTTTTTTTCTTTCTTTCAGAAAAGGTCTCTACTTAGTTCAGGCTTGAAATCATTATGTAGCCCAGCCCAGGCTGACCTCAAACTCCCAACGATCTTGCTCCCTCAGCCTCCAAGTCCTAGGAAATACGTGATTCCCTCTTAAAATTTCCAGCACTTCTTTCTTCCTGTCCTACAGGAAAATACCAATTGTAAGGACTTCGGTCGTGGCATAATAAGGGCATGCTCTGATAAAAAGACTTTGAAAGTTACAACATTGCTTATCACTATTAATCCAATTCTGCATAACAACGATGGCTTTTCTCTCTTTAGGCCTAGTCCTTCAGCAGTTACCAAGTGGTGCTCACTTGTAAAGCCAGGACAACACCAAGACCTACTCAGCTATGTCTCCTCCCTTCTCTTCCCTTTGTAGCACTGGAGATTGAACCCAGGGCCTCCGCACACAGCTACATCCCCAGGCCTTTTTAATTTTCTGTTTGGAGATAAAATCTCTCAAAGTCATTAACTCTATACCAAAGAAATAAATAAGTAGAAGATTAAAAAAAAAAAAAAAAAAGGGCCTGGCAGGATAGCTTGGTGGTCTAAAGTACTGCTTAGGAAAGCTTGGGTGGCTGCAGGGACCGCAGTTCGATCCCCAGCACCACACGCTGCACCAGCCACGCCCTCAGGACAGGCTGAGCCAGCCATAAAAATAAATAAACAAACAAAGGTTCTGAAACAAGGGAAAAAAAACTCATGAACTTTCCCAAACTGCCTGTTCGGCTACTTTTTTTAATTTTAATTTTTTTTTTCTTGTTTCAGAACCTTTGTTTGTTTATTCATTCATTTTTATGGCCGGCTCAGCCCACCCCGAGGGCAGGGCTGGCACAGCATGTGGTGCAGGGGATCGAAACACAGTCCCTGAAGCCACCCAAGCTTTCCCAAGCAGGCACTTTAGACCACTGAGCCATCCTGCCAGGCCCCTACACGTAATTTTTATATATAATTATTAACCACCTACAGTATTTGAACTTTTTTATTTTTCCGTTATTTTGAAACAGGGTCTCACTATGCCATTCAGGCTGGCCTTGAGCTCACTTTGGTAGCAGCGCAGGCTGGTCTCAAATTTGCACCCATCCTCCTGCCTCATCCTCCCAACTGCTAGGATTACAGGCATGTGCCACCACGCTCAGCCTAAATTTGTTTTGTTTTGTTTTGTTTTAATAATATTACACTTTTTTAAATGGACAATACTTGTCTCTTCTTTATTTATTTATATTATGGCCAGCTCAGGGGTGGGGCTGCTGCAGCATGTAGTGCTGGGGATTGAACTGCAGTCACTGCAGTTGCCTCAGCAGGCACTTCAGACCAATAAGCTATCTCACCACCCAATTTGTTTTTGTTTTTGTTTTCTTTTCTTCTTCTTCTTCTTCTTCTTCTTTTTTTTTTTTTGTCTTTTTATGGTATTGGGAATTGAACTCAGAACTTTGCACTTACTAGGCAAGCACTTATTCTACTGAGCTATCTTCCCCAGCTAAATGTGTTTTTTTTTTTTTTGGTGGGACCAGGGTTCGAACTCACGACCTTGCACTTGCCCAGCAGGCACTTGTGCCTCGGAGCTATCTCCCCAGCCCCCCAGCTAAATGTTTTCATTGAAATCCTTTGAAATAAAATTTTCTCCATGTTTGACCTATTTATGGCTGTTTTGTAATAATTTTTTTTTTTTTTTGTCTTTTTGAGACAGGGTCTCACTATGCAGTTGAGGCTGGCCTTGAGCTCACTTTTGTAGCCCAGGCTGGTCTTGAACTCACACTGATCCTCCTGCCTCAGCCTCCCAAGTGCTGAGGTTATAGGCGTGCGCCACCACACCCAGCCCTTGGGCTACTAATCTTGAGGAAAATATTCTTGGTCAGTTTGTGTGACATCAGGAGACATGGCTCAGTTGTCACCAGGTGCTCCTTTCACTGGTCCACAGCTGTTGATACATAATACAATGGCTTACGTGTCCAGCTCTACCAGGAAAAGGCAGGGGACCATCAAGTGCAGACATCTAGTGGTCTGTGGCTCGGGGACAAGGAGAGGGCAAACAACCAGCCAGAGCAAACTAACTCTGGAGGAAGCTCTCCAACAGGTGCAGTGGCCAACAGGATGACCCAGAATGACCCCCTTTATGTCAGGACCAACTGTATTAGAACCGCTGGATATTTTGTGAAGCCATCTGTTTATCACTGTCACTTGACATGTTTAGGGTCTGAGGGGAAAGGGAGAAGTTTGTGAATATGGAAAAGAATATATACTTTCTTTATGGCTAACATTTCAGTTTAATATGATTGCAAATGTTCAAGGCGAATTTTCTTAAGACTTTAACTTCAACTTACCTACGTTATTTATTAAGCAGGTTTTGAAAGAACAATCCCTTTCACTGCTTCTGTCTTAAATGCAGGTTTTTAAATGCAGTCATTCTGAATGTCTAAACAATTAGGGATGTTCTCATGGATATTTCAAATTGAAATTACAAATGTCATAATTCTGAACCTTCATTTATAAACAAGGAGATGCAGGCGCTGAGAAATTAAATCACAGCCGGACATGGTGGTGCACACCTGTAATCCCAACACTTGGAAGGCTGAGGCAGGAGCATCAGTGCGAGTTCGAGACCAGCCTGGGCTACAACGAGGTCTCAGGATGTGCTCCAGTTTAGACCTGGACTCATGATACAGCCTAGGATGGCCTCAGAGCCATGCATTACCCTTCCCAGGGCTGGGATTACAGTTGTGCAACACTACCCCTGGCTTCATGCACCTGGAAGTGGAGAGCCATCTATGAATCTCGTTCTTTTAGAAATCCTGTGCCTATTGTTTACTTGTAATTTTCCAAGTAAGATTTTTTAGTTATCCACCCCTGTTGTCTCTGTTTCTAAATTCTGCACTGAAATCTGACCGTGTCTTGTTAGGCAGGGAGTGCCCTTTTTCTCTTCACTTTGCATAGTGAAGACAATAGTGGGGTGGGATACTCAGAATGCAGATTTGTGAGCTCTTTGGACTATAACAAAGGCTCCTTACTCTCCTGACCTCCCTTTCTTTTTTAAACTTTATGTGAGACCTACTCAGACTGCCCTGGGGTGGGGCTGGCAAAGCACGTGGTGCTGGTTGCCTAAGCTTGCCTAAGCAGGCACTTTAGACCTCCGAGCTATCTTGCCAGCCCTTCCTTTCTGTTTTCTTTCTCTCTCTCTCTCTCTCTCTCTCTCTCTCTCTCTCTCTCTCTCTCTCTCTCTCTCTCTCTCTCTCTCTTTCTCTTTCTTTTTGTGCCTGGACTCCATCACCAGCTCAGTGAGCTAGAGAGCAGGCCTGGCACAACAGGCAGGACCAGGCACTGAACCCTGGTCCCTGTACTTCCCTAAGCAAGTGCTTAATCCACAGAGCTATACCACCAGCCCAGGGATTGAAATCAGGACCCTGAGCTTGCCAGGCAAGTGCTCATTCTACTGAGCTATCTCCCCAGCTCTAAATCTTCTTTCTTTCTTTCTTTCTTTCTTTCTTTCTTTCTTTCTTTCTTTCTTTCTTTCTTTCTTTTTTGAGACAGGTTCTCCCTATGTAGTTCAGACTGGCCTTCAGCTCACTTTTGTAACCCAGGCTGGTCTCAAATTTGCACCGATCCTCCTGCCTCAGCCTCCCAAATGCTGGGATTATAGGTGCGCACCACCACGCTTTCTTTCTTTCTTTCTGATGAAAAATAAAAGGTTAAGACGAAAGGTCACATAGTAGGTGTGCATTGTGTGGGGTCAGTCTTTATTTTATTTATTTATTTATTATTTTTTTATTTTTTGTCTTTTTGAGACAGGGTCTCGCTATGCAGTTCAGGCTGGCCTTGAGCTCACTTTTGTAGCCCAGGCTGGTCTCGAACTCACACCGATCCTCCTGCCTCAGTCTCCTGAGTGCTGGGATTACAGGCATGTGCCACCACACTTGGCTAGTCTTTATTTCTTAAAAAAGTTTTCTTTTGATTTTTCTGGTGGCAATAGCCCAATTCAGTACAATGAAACCTGAAACCAGACTTGCAAGTTTTTGAGGAATTCAAAAGTGAATCATCAGGTTACTCATGCATGAATGAGGAAGATGACCCATTGTGGTTAAATACATGCATTCAGAATGGAAGGGGGGATATGGGTGGAGGAGGAGGAGGACTTTGCCACTGGCTCCAGGAGCCAAAGTTTCTATGACAGTGAGACAGAACAAGAAGCGAGTGATACAGACACAGGGAATTCAGACCTGTGATTCAGATAACAGAAAACAGCAGGAGAATCCATACTGGACTAGTGGCAATGTGAAATGGCCATGCAGCAAAGTGAATGAGCCAGTGCTAGAACGAGGTGTTGGCAGTGGCTGAAGCTGGCAAGTAATTACAAGTTTAGGATGAAGCTAGCTGAGAACACAGGAGCTCCTTGAAGCCCATAACTGAGCTGCTGCACCTTGTTCATTCATTGCTAGGTAGAGAGGTTGAAATTAATAGCTGGGCGTGGTGGCACACTCCTGTAATCCCAGCACTTGGGAGGCAGAGGCAGGAGGATCAGTGCAAGTTCAAGACCAGCCTGGGCTACAAAAGTGATCTCACAGCCAGCCTGAATGGCATAGTGAGACTCTGTCTCCAAAAAACAGATGAAAAAAAAAAAAAAGAAAGAAAGAAAGAAAAAAGAGAAAAAATCTCCTGAGAAAATAGCAAGACAACTGGGATGCCAAGTAAATATTGTCCTGTTCAGGACCGTGAGCTGTCAGTGCTGTGGTTTTTACCCTACTGTACCTAATCTTACACTTTGCTTGGTTTGCTTCCTCCCAGTCAAACTTGTATTGGACCCAAAGGATGCTTTTTCTGTATTCTATGGATTAGTGTCTCAAGACTTGTTTGCTTTTGAATGGGAGGATCCAGAATGAGAAAAATAGCAACTAACTTGGACAAGGTTCCCTTAACAAAAGTTATAGATATGAAACTACTAAATACATATTCACTATAGATAATAGGCTTCTTTTACACTGGGAGTGGTGGTGCACTCCTATAATCTCAGAACTCAGGAGAGTTGCAAGTTCAACACGAACCTGGGGGTTTCGAAAGTGAGCACAAGACAAGCTTGAACTGCACTGTGAGAGCCTGTCTAACAACAACAAAATAAAAGATGTTTCCTATGTTTTTGAAATTTTTTTTTTTTTCTTGTTTCAAAACCTTTGTTTATTCACTCATTTTTATGGCCGGCTCAGCCCGCCCCGAGAGCAGGGCTGGCGCAGCATGTGGTGCCGGGGATCGAACCGTGGTTCCTGAAGCCGCCCAAGCTTTCCCATGCAGGTGCTTTAGACCACTAAAGTCATCCTGCCGGGCCCCTGTATTTGAAATTCTTTTTTTTTTTTTTTTATTCACTCAGTTTTATGGCCGGCTCAGCCCACCCCGAGGGCAGAGCTGGCGCAGCATGTGGTGCCGGGGATCCAAACGCAGTCCCTGAAGCCATCCAAGCTTTCCCAAACAGGGCTAGACCACTGAGCCATCCTGCCGGGGCCCCTGTATCTGAAATTCTTATGAGATCTCTGCTAATTGACCTACAAAAAATTCTGACTAGTCTTTTTATAATTTGAAACAAACAAAAAAGGCTATTACTGCCAGTACTAGCCCTGGGGTGCACTAAGACTGCAACTGAGACTGGGCATGGTGGCACACACCTGTACTCCCAGCGTTTGGGAAGCTGAAAACAGCAGAATTACAAGTCTGACCTGTGTAGTGGGACCCTATGGACCCTGTACTAAAATTTAAAAAAAAAAAACATAAAAAAGTTATTATAATCCCAATCCTTCTGCTAATGTCTCTATAGCTGTTCAAGATACTAGACATCGCTCTCGACTTTAACGCCATCTTCTTAGCAGAAACCTCTGCGCCATGAGAGCCAAGTGGAGGAAGAAGCGAATGCGCAGACTGAAGCGTAAAAGAAGAAAGATGAGACAGAGGTCCAAGTAAAATAGTTCGTACACCCATGGAGGCCAAAGGAACAGAAATAAAGAATGCTGGAGGCTGACATGGCTGGAACAGATTT